>JAJMHN010000093.1:0-82483 GCA_030566025.1 Geotrichum cucujoidarum
ATGACAAGAATACTGTTATACGCTTTGTGTCCCGTGACTACAAACATATGGATCTCTCTCTTGACGCTACTATTGCCCTTCATCCTGATGAAACCTATTGTGAAAGCGAGTCGGTTGTACCTATCGATGGCAACTCGCTAACTGATACTCAGATTACTGAGGCGTCAACCAAGTTGCAAAAGTTTATTTCATCACAGAACTATGCATTAGCCGTATCGCCGAAATTGGAGGTGCAATTCCAGTTGAAACGTCAAATTATCGTGACCATAGGTCCCTCACATGAGCGAACATACTCTTGGAGAACGTGCGCTATTTGGTTACGTATATTATGGGCACCTGTATCACTAATTCTTTCGAAACTCTCGGATGCGATGTATGTCAGCGTGTAGGCAAAGATGGTTGTGTTAGATACGTAGAACATTTATTGTAACCCAGGCGGGACCGGCCTTGGTGGCCGCTGAGAGCGGCATTTAATGGAATAGAAACACATCCAGTAGATCTAGTGGATTTGCAGCAAACTGGCGCGCTCCAGTACAGATCAGTGCAATTTGCCAGTGGACTTGACGCGGAGGCTGGATCTGAATCTGCGCTACCCACCATTCTGCATGAGAAGCTGTAAATATCTTGTGCGCTACATCAGTTCGCCTTGAACGCTACTAAACGCACATGCTTGTGTAAACAAACGACGACCACCCAATTGATTAGTCCAACAGGCCGCAAGAGCCACCTAAATAACGTGGTACTTCACTGGTGCTCAACTTGAAAATAGAATCGCTGGACACACCGGTGAAAATTGTATGGAGACGGGATATAAATTTTTTATTTTTCTATTTTCAGTTTGTATTTTATTTTTAATGCCATTACCCCCCAAACTAACCAGCCCAACCTTTTCTTTCCTCACCACGTCCACCTCAATTCCTTTCATGAACGTGCAGTTCTCACTGTAATCTCTATATCTGCCACGTTCCAAACAGCATGCAATACTTCAAATGAGCTCCAGTAATTCGAATGGACACGAACCTGTGCTCAACAGCCACAAATCAATAGATGTTCACCCGCGCACTTTGAACCTCGACGAAGTCACTTCTCCTCACCACACACTCAACTATGCCAATCGCTCGTCTTCACCTACGCTCAGCTCCTCGTCGTCAGTTTTTCGATCGTCTGACGAAGAAGAGCTCTATGCCTCACCAGTCCGCGATAATCTGCCTCAAGCATCATCATACCTAAACTCACTCGGATCTGGCAGTATAGCCAACGCACAGACAAATCAACTCTACCACAAATCACCTCCGATGCCCAGCATGTCGCCCGTACAAATTACCAAAGTAGTCAGAAAAAACAGCAGGCGTACGGCGCCTGATTCATCCGCGCCATCAGAAAGTTCACAGACGTTCCCTGATTTAAGACAGATCTCGTCTAGCAACCAAATAGAGTTCCATAATGGGCCCGAGCTAAAACATGAAAATTTCCCTTCTAGTGGGGAAGATGAAGGCATTGGCAGAGCCGTCATTCCTACCTCAGAGAAGTCGTTCTCTTCTGTCGTCACCTCCAGCGCGTCCTCCCTACAAAGACTTACACTGTCATCTAATACCTCGCTTCGACGCAGTCAATCAGTCAAAACAAGCGCTGAATCGCTCAAACCTCCTTTGCCTATCGTTAGTTCTGCAAGTGAGACCAGCGGCCTTTCTTCAAGCACCATCTTTTCCCAGTCTCAAAATCAAACTGACCAAGCCACACTTCTGCGACAGCCAAAGGGTCAATCATCGTCACAGTCGCTGTCTGAAAAAAATTTACTTATCTCACCGTCAATCCCCCCGCGTTCAGCACGACACACTCCAAACGTATCGTCTCCCATGATCCACCAACCAAGGTCGCCTGCTGCTCGACCTATAGGCTTCATTGCGGAAAGCACGAATAATTCAACACAAGAATTGCCACTTCCTGTTCCTTCAACTCATCACGACTCTTCAATAGGCCCACAGAAGCTCATACTGGAACCCGGTTTGCCTGATGAAGAGAATAAACGAACGACGCCTACTACGACAGGACCAGCCATGACGCCGATTGCGCCAACGTCATCCGACACACCCGCAAGCACATACTTGTCGTCACTAGAAAACTGTACATACAATGAGCTGAAGTCTCTCCTGAGCGAGAAACTGATACAATTGTCACAGGTCCAATCCCAAAATGCTCAACTATGGACTTTGGTCAACAAGCAGCGCACGATGATATTTGATCTCCAAAAGGACTTGGATAGTGCAGTTGAGCAAAATGAAAAATACCGCGCAGTCATTTCCAAGCAGAAGCAGGGGTTACAGTCTTCGTCTTCCTTGGCTTCACAAAACTCTGCTTCCACTCATCTTACAAAAGGAGCCAAGGAAATGCCACATTCAGCTTCGTCCTCTCAAACCAACTTGAAAGAGGTGGATTCTACGGCAAAGTGTCAAATGAAAGATAAACCATCATCGCAATCTTTAAATTCGATCACCCGTACTGAACATGCCGAGCCCAGACCTCGCCCTAGCGCTGAAGAAAAGCATCGGCCTCCTCCAATCGTTCTTCCTCGCAATGTACCCGACGCCCAAGTCAATTCCTCTCTTACTCCTAGTTCTCTCGTCACACGTGTAGGCGACAACGCCGAACCGTTTACACCAGCTCATAATGGACCTACCAGCGCAGCGTCAAAGTCGACTTTTGGCTACTCCGATACCACTCCCAGAAGAAGTCATTCTTCCGTAAGTACAAACATGAATGGGTTTCCGCAAAACCATACTAACATGCATTTTAGGAGTATACACGGGCTACTGGCCGCTCTGCAAAATCACCAGAACGCGCCAACGACATTGTTTTATTTGTCAACCCTGAAGAGCTTCACACGATATGGCTAGAGATCAGCACGCTCATTGGAAAAGTCAAATCGTCTCACAAGAAAAAAGAAGACCCAGTGGCGCTTTTTAGCATGCTTGATAAGGAATCCAAAAAGGAATTGTGGAAAGTCACAAAAGACTACAGTGCCCTCACGGCTCTTGACCAACAGCTGCGCCCATTCACGTCTGGTAGCAACGTGCCAAAGTTACCCGAAAGGGCACTATTTCAGTCAAACGCACCCTCAAGAGTTGACACACGAAAACTTGCATTAGAAAAATATTTTTTCACTATTCTTGAGCTTCCAAACCTTCCTCCCCCAGCTGCACGCGCCCTGTGTGAGTTCTTATCAACAGACATGATTGATCCCATGGATATCCCTGATACCCCTTCAAAGAGAGAAGGATACCTAATGAAACGCGGAAAGAAGATTCGGGGATGGAAAGTCAGATACTTCGTCATTGAAGAGAGCTGGCTCAATTACTACGACAAACCTGAAGGCGAACTCCAAGGCTCAATTTCCTTGATCAATGCCAAATTGGGTCGTCAAACCAACAAGGCTGAGGAAGAAGCTGGTGACGAGTCGACTGAAAAGTCTTACCGCCACGCATTCCTGCTTGTGGAGCAAAAGAAAAAGGACCATACCAAGCATATTCTCTGTGCAGAGTCCGACGAGGACAGGGACATGTGGATTCAGGTATTAATGGAGGTTATTTCACAGGTTACACCACAACAAACCATCGAGTCTCTCACGAGTTCACCCAAAAAGAGTGTCAAGCAAAGCCCACATTTGAGCGTTGATGAGTTCTACCAGGATAGCAATGGGAAACTTTCGACTGTTTCTTCCCCATCTACACAGGCCACTGGCAACACTAGTACTAGCACCATTGCGCCAACCTCTAGTCCTGGGTGGTCCAAGAACAAGTCACTAGCTGAAGTTATTTCGTCACCGACAGATCTAAGACCAACTGCAAGTTTTGATGAAGACGACGAAAGCATCAACAAGGATGCACGCAAGCACAAAATGAAGGGTTTCTTCATGTCGTTCCGCAAGAACAATGGCAACAGTAACAACAGCAACAACCTTAACCCACCACCGCTCACGCCTCACACTCCAGTGGCGCCAGAGACTCAGTTTGACACTTTCCAGTCGACACCTTACTCCGCGGTAGAACAACAACCCATGACAAAGGATGCTGGCGCAGCTCTTACCAAAAGCGAGGGGCTGCATGCATTGGGAGTCTCACTCGAAGAATCTATTGCGCCTCAATCAGAGGGCCAGTATGGAGGCTCAGAGTCGTCATTTAGCAAAGGACCTTACGGCGATTTACCAGGCGCTGCTCCCATCAAGCGTGTTTTCGGTGTTCCTCTTGCCGAAGCTGTCAGCCTTGCTTCCAAAAATGTGCATCACTGCAAGGTGCCGGCCATTGTATACCGTTGTATCGAGCATTTGAAAATGCGAGACGCTATTTTCGAAGAGGGCATTTTCCGACTCAGTGGTTCCACGGCAACAATCCGAACTCTAAAAGACCGTTTCAACCGCGAGTACGATGTCGACCTCGTTAAAAGTGAGACCTTTTACGACATACATGCAGTTGCAGGTCTATTAAAACTATACTTGCGAGAAATACCCACTCTTGTGTTGTCGTCATACCTTGCGCCTGAATTCCGCGAGGCTGTTGATATTCAAGACCCTACACTCAAGGTACTGCGACTCAAATCGCTCGTACACGAACTTCCGCGCGAAAATCGCGATCTTCTCTGCGTGCTGTGCTCTTTGCTCACTGAAATCATTGCAAACAGCGAAATTAACAAGATGAACCTGCGGAACGTTGGCATTGTGTTTGCACCAACGCTCAATATCAGCGCCTACGTTCTCATTCACTTTTTGACCGACTTTGATGCCATTTTCAGCGATATTGATGAGATTGAAGAGTATGAACATGAGGACCATACCATAATCCCAAATGACAGTGGTAGCGAGTACAGCGATAACCCCGACCAGAACGGGACCGCGCCACAACAGTCATAGCATTGGGGTTTCGGGCTTGTCGCATATCGTACCATCTACCTTTTTCTTCTGATTTATTTCTTTGCATTCGCTTGATTTCGTCGAGATATTTTTTTCCCCTTCTTTTTTTCATTCATAGTTTTTTTTTTTTTCATCATTTCTTGGTTCATGTTTTTTGAGTATAATATGTTGTTTGTTTCTTTTTTATGGTTTAATTTTTATTTCTTCAAATTCAAGGTATGTAACTAATTTTTAATACTCCTTTTACTCTGTTCAAACAATTGTCGATTCTCTTTCTCGTGGTATAATTCAGTTATATAAATAGATAAGTAAAAAATAGAATAAAAATTATGGCATACACATTGGGCTTAGAAATGACGCAGTATGTTGACGCTGTTTTTTCTCAGCTTTGCTCGCCACGCCTTTGCATGTCTGCTCGCACTTGGCAAGGCATCAACGGTATCATCTTGGCCCTCAGCACCACGGTCCGCCAGTCTGTTATTGCTACTACTGCCACTGTGCGACTGCTGCTTATTCAAGACATTGTCCGATGTGTTTGGGAAAACATAGGAAACACTGAGGTTGGTCTCACTCTTGCTGTTGGACGCCGCACCAAACGTCTCGGCCGTCACCGCAGACGCAGCCGCCGCAATGCGTTCAATGTCCTGGCGGGTAAGGTCACCTTGGTCAAGGTGTTTTGAGCGCTGGAGCGCACCAAATTGACTAACGCCATGGCTTGAGGATACTGCCGAAGTGCTGAAGAACCGAGGGCGGTAGAACCTGCTGGAATGCGAATCTGGAACAAGCAGAGTGTTGCTATTACTCGGTTGAGCTGGAGCAGCATAATTACCCTTCCAGTGAAGAGGGGATCCCGACATCATGGCGCTGCCTGGAGTGGTGCTGCCAGACTGAGGCTTTTTGATCTCGAGGTTTGCCACCTCTTGCAGGTAGTTGGCGTTGAGACCTTCTTCAAACAACTGCGAGTTGACATGAGACTCATTGCTTTGGCCAAACGCAGCGGTTGCATATGCTTGAGCCTTGGCGTCGTGCTGGTGAATTTGGATGGCTGGCAGTTTCTTGTTGAGCGCTTTTGCGGTGAAGGCGCCTCTGTGAGGCTTTTTCATGGTTTTGGCGGAACTGGGTGAGGTCTTTGCGGTTGATTCAACAAAGTTGAGCGGTTTTGTCTGTGGCAAGAGAGGCTGGACGGCATGCTGTGTCCTTGGGTAGCTATCATTGAATCCAGTCATGGGAGTATCTTGTTGATTGGCGCTGTCAGTGAGGTCCAGCAACCGTTGGATGTCAAATTCAATCTTCTCCCACTTGTCAATACTTTTGTTGATAATGTGCAGATTGTTGTTGATTGAGTCCCATTCTTGCTGGCTGTTGGTTCGTCCTGACTGCGTTTCACTGTCGTCTTCAAACAAAAACTCATTCTCAGCTAACACTGGCAATTGCGGTAAGTCCTTGAAGGTATCCTGAACCTTGTACTTGCTCAATGATTTTTCCAAAATGTAAGCCAAGTCCCGCACCTTGCTGCGCTCTGGCAATACTGGAGTTTTGGGCGTTGTAGGCGACTTTCTCGGCTCTTCGTGTTGAAACGCGTCCAAGGTCAAGTCGCTCACATTCGCCAGCTTGGAAATGCGCGGAGTTTCCCAGTCTTGAAGAAATGAAAACCCGTAGCGGTCATCCTGCTTTGGCTCGGGGACATGTGTGTGGTTTGGGCTGGGCGAAGTGCAAGTGATGAATGGCAAAGTGGTATCACAAGCGTGGTTTAAGTAGGCCTGGCTTGGTGACTTGGTGAAGTCCGTGCTAGGCTTGACGAAAGCATACTCTTGGAGCTTTTTAAAGACATCCAGGTCTTTGCCGTTCAATTCCTTGGAGTTTTGGACTTGTCTTTTGGTTAGGTCCAGGGCAGCACTGTTACTAGATTCCGTGGCGCTACTGGATGTGCAGTTGGATGACATGCTACCATTGTTTGAATTGTCTCTGCTATAAACAGTTTTGCTGGCTTCTCCACTGTTTGTCGCAGTAGCCGTTGCGTGCGAGGATTGTACCACACCAAACGCAATACTGTTGCTGCTATTTGAAGAGGACTGGCTTCCACTAGGATGTTGCCGAAAGTTTCTTGAAGACATGCTAATTGGACTCATGGGCGAAATGGGTTCCAGCAATTTGGACATGCGCAAGTTGGAAGTAGGCATGGTGACCACGTCGGCATGCTGAGGCTCAATGCTCGAAGTGTCTTGCGCTGGGTTTGTCAATGCAGTTGAGACAGTATGAACTGGCACATTATGGGGCATGCAAAAGCTGAACGACGAAGCAGTACCATGCTTGTGGTAAAATTCCGCTGGAGTCTTTCCCTTTCTCGATTTTGTCGCTTGAAGCTGATTTGAAAATTCGGAAGACTGAAATGTTGCGCTGCCTTGGTTTGAAAGTGAAGGAGACCTGTTCTGGCTCACGTGCTGAGATAGTGTGCGGCGAGGGACATCTAGTGGTGGTGCCGACGGGGGCCGCTCCGGAGCCTGCACAGAGTGTGACGATTTCCTATTGTGGCTGTGTGTATCGCCAAAGTTGAACTGTGGCGCTGGCTTTTTAGCGGCAGAATATGTTGTTGGTTTGGGATTGTTTGTGAAATGTGTTTGTGTGTTTGAAGCTGTTTTTCTGTGCGAGTCTTGCCATAACGGAGGCGGGTGCGGGATGGCAGTTAACAGAGTGATGGCGTCTGAGTCGTCGTTGGCTGGTTTAAACAGAAAGTTTTTCATGATTTGGTTTGTAAACGAATGTCAGTCAGTTGGAGTTTGGTATAAAGTTGTTGAAGTATCAGAAGAGTGTGGATATAGCGAATGTGTGATTTAAGAAGCGTAGGTAAAAACGAATGTATGGCTGAACGAGCGTGTATGTAGCGAATGTATGTAACGAATGTGGTAAGATGGGTTAAGCGAATGTCATGAACTATGTCCTTAGAAACGAATGATGCTAGCTAAGTTAGTTTTAAATTTTCGAAAACTGCTGAGATGACTGTACTCACGACTAGAACGAGTGTGTAGTGCATCAGAAATGCAACGATAACTTTTTGAAAGCAGTGTAGTTATAAAAATTGCAAACTCGCCAAAAAGTCGTACCTAATGGCAATTATGCTTCTATATATACGATTGGAGTTTGTAAGACGCAAATTAAAAAAAGGGTCCATCGCCTGTTGTGTTGCATGAAAGTAAGGTGTAAATTAGTTCAAGTGTCACAGATTTTGGCAATGCTCAACTTTCAAAGACGCCAACAGCAAGTTGCAAGGATGTTCCTAGAACATGTCAGATGAGTACACAATCTGCTTGCCTGATTTTGTAACAAGTGCTTATTTTGAAGGCCGCTATGGGGCTTGAGTAGCCACCATATTGAGCCATTATTGAAGACGAGAAATGTACTTCAAGCATAGAAAGTGTAAGTAGATGCTGGCCCACTCGCAGCAGCTAAGACTAGTTTGAAGTAGATTGAACTTTGAAAAAAGCCAAGTTATAATTTGCAAAACACACAGCTTGTTTTCTACAAGTGAGCAAGTGAAACATTTACTACATGTAACTGTCACCACTGTATATAGGCAATTCTCATGTTACTCGCGGATTAATGCTCTTAGGTCTGTCAAGCGAGGATGCTGGACGCTGCTCCTTGCCTTGGAATTCGACCTGGAGTATAGTGCACGAGTCCGCGAGCTCCAAGAAAATAAATGTGGGTAACCCATGGTCCAAATCAGTGCATTGTGGGGTAAGTCCTAGTAAGCCCTCTCATCCAAGGCTGGTGGAGGAGGTTGGCCCCTGAATTTGCATGACTTTGCGCCTAGTTAGTAGTTACACACATGTGGGTGTTGGATCGCACTTCAGCCTAGTAACGGCCACCGCACTCTACCACTCCGAGAGTACCTTCGACGGCGGTGCCTGCTGTGCCCACCGTGCAGCTGGCGCGTTTGTAATCCAGGCCCAGTCTGGAATGCCAGCTCGGACAAGTTGCCCATCTATGACGCCATGAATTTCACTTAACGGAAGTCTCTCAAATTGCTGAGTAATATATATTGACTGTATTTGTCATCATAACACCCAGATATAGATCTGATGCTGTAGAAAACCGAGCGGAACTGCGAAAAGTAGACCAAACAGACGACTTGCGAGCTGCTTGAAAGGCGTAAAGGCTAGGGAGCACTGTGATTGAATGCTCCGCAAACCAGCTGGCAAGCCCGGGAGTCGCGTTGGAAGATCGCGGCACTGCGCGGGCTCGGCGATAAGTAGGCCCGTTCCCTAATGGCAGGCAACAGAACGGGTTACCCGGCCTGATCTGGCAGAACGCGTTCACTTGCACTTAACGCTCGCCAAACGGTCCCTTCGAGAGCCTTGGTCAACAACTGCAAACGGTGTTCGAGAGGCGCTCCAGAGGCTTGTTTCGGCTCGGTAGCTGGCGCTGGTATCTTTGTGTATAAATAGGGACCTTCTTGTCCGCCTTTCTGTACTTTTTTTCCTTTATTTAATTACATTTCAATCCTTCTTGTCTACCTCGCACCTCTTTGTTTCACCACAATCCACACGTTCCACACTCACATATACACCATGTCCTTTTTCGAGAAGCACTACCCTAGCCAAGAGGTGGAGATCATCTCTGCTCCGTTCTCCGGCGGCCAGCCAAAAGGCGGCGTCGACGACGGTCCTCAGATGCTGCTAGACGCAGGTCTCACCACCGAACTCGAGAAGCTTGGCTGGAAGTCAGACTTCAAGGGCCACCTTGATCTGCCCAAGCCCGAGTCCGACGAGCCCATTGGACACGTCAAGAACCCTAGATATGTTGCCAACACCGTCAAGACCGTGTACAACAAGGTCTCAGAGGCCGCCAAGAGCAGCAAGTTCCCCTTGACCATTGGTGGAGACCACTCTATTGGCACTGGCACCATTGCCGGTGTCATGGCCGCTCACCCTGATGCCTGTGTTGTTTGGGTCGACGCTCACGCCGACATCAACACCCCTGCTGCCTCAGAGTCTGGCAACCTGCACGGCTGCCCCGTCTCCTTTGTCCTGGGAATCGACGAGCCCTTGTCTGAAAAGTCCGAGGAAAACGTGTTTGACTGGGTTCCTCACTGCCTCACCAACGACCGTTTGGCGTACATTGGTCTGCGCGATCTCGACACCTTTGAGCGCGCCTACATCAAGAAGCACAACATTGCTGCCTACACCATGCGCCACGTTGACCAGTACGGAATTGGCAAGGTCGTCGAGATGGCCTTGGAGCGCATCAACCCCGGCAACAAGCGTCCCATCCACCTCTCCTTTGACATTGATGCCATTGACCCCTTCCACGCCCCCGCCACCGGCACTGCCGTCCGCGGTGGTCTCACTTGGAGAGAGGGCTCTTACATTTGCGAGGCCCTCTCCGAGACTGGCAACCTGGTCGGCATGGACCTTGTCGAGGTCAACCCCAGCTTGGGTGAGAGCCCCGAGGCCGCAAAGGAGACCGTCAACGTCGCCATCAGTCTGATCAAGTCTGCTCTTGGCGATGTGATTTTGTAATCATTTTCCCTGATTGCTTCCTCTTTAAATTATTTATTGTATTTCTAGCTGAAATAAAAAAGTTGAAATTGCCTATGCATGTGGCCCGTGCGTGGCGTGCGCGTCGCTCACACCAAAACCAAAACGCGTTTACGTGCCAAAACTCAAAAACAAGCTGAAAACGGCCTAGCACACCTTAGAGTGAACGGTTAAAACAACTTCAATATTATCAATAAAATGGATAAACGCCTATAAAGAGAAGAAAAATAGCTAAACAGATGGGTATTAGAAAAAAAAGTAACATTTGGTCGTGAAAAAGCAATCAGCAAATCAGAAGGAAAAAGAAAAAAACAACAACACAAGGAAATGAAAAGAAACGCTGCAACATTACTTTGGAGTTCTGGTTCTCAGCACACGCGCAGACCCAGGCTCACCCGGGCTGCCCCTGTACGGCGGCGTCTTTGGTGCCGTCGACGCCACACGCGCCGCATGCTGGACGTCTAAGGGCCACAACAGTCTACCCAGCGTGATACTTCGCGCAAGCCACTCCGTATCGCTCGCGCCCAGCAAACTCCTTGCTGCGGCCGACGACCGCGAAGACTTGTAAACAGAGTTGGCGTCCCACTTGAGCTTGCAGCCTTGCTCAAACTTCTTGGTCACCTCGGGGCTTGCCCGTGCGGCCGATAACTCGGTACCGGCAAAACCGAGGAGGTGGCTGTAAAGGCCAGTCGACAGAGCACCGTCAGAGTAGCCTCCCTCAAGGAACGAAATGATCTTGTTGTTAGAAAACTCCTTGGCGAGCCGGACAGAATCATCTGTAAACCGTTGATAGAAACTGGTAGGCACGTGCACACCGTGTCGCCGCATGTTGACATGTTCATTCTCACTGGCATCGAACCCAGCAGAAATGAAAATGAGAGGCTTGAAGGGCACAGGCTCTGGCTTGACAGTCTCACTGTTCCGGCTGCTGCCGCGGCTCTTGGGCGTTTGTGGTTTCTGGGCAGCATAGTGCTCATCGCGCGCTTTGGCCAGGTACTCGCGTGCCTTGCTGAAAATGACACTGTACTTTGCGTTGTACAGGCCCATGAACGCGGCCTCGTCAGTGAATTTCTCAAGATGGACGTTCCAGACACACATACCATGAGCCATCACACATACTGACGCGTTTTTAATATTGTCGGCGCTGGCGTATCCCGTTTCCGTCGGGTAGCTGTTAATGTCGTGCAAACTGAAATACCCAATTTTAGAAAGGGGTTTCTGGTCGGGATATGCAGTATCCTCTTCTTGTTCCAAACCGGCGAGTTTCCAGCAAATATCCTGGCTGCCGTCACCATGGTGCAAGTCAAAGTCGAGAATAACGGCGTGGGTCACGTTGTGCTTTTCAGCAGCATATTGAATGGCAATGTGGACATTGTTGATTAGGCAGAAACCTGAAGGCGCGCACGTATGAGAATGATGACCAGGGGGTCGCACGGTCACAAACACGCTGTCAAAACTCTCAACAGGAGAGTAAAGCGAGTCAATACCTTCTTCGACAGCTCCAACCACACCTTCTAAGGCATTGATGGTGCCCGGTGTCAAGTAGATGTCGCCCTGGTTCCAGTCTGAAGGTACCTCCACTTCCTTGTTTTCCAGCTTGTTCTTGCTCTCAGCGCACAAGCTGTACAAACGCGACGCCCACTCGTTACCGTGAACCTTGGAAACGTGGGCAGCTGTTCTTAAATCAGGTTTGTTATAAGAAGCCCTCAATTTAAATTTTTCCGGGGTTTGCGCTATAGCGGCTCCAATACCAATCGACGTTGCCATGAGCCGTTGCGGGCGCTCAACGATTGAGGACTTGTACATCTTAGGCACCCAAGCCCGCGAAAACACATGTTCATAAGAAAGAGGTGATAAGAGAACCAGCGTAGGCTTGCAGTTCTCAGTTGGACCAGATTCCAGACGCAGTGACTCGAGTGCAGCATAGAAATCGTCCAACGAGTCACCCTCAACTTGCTGTTCTTGGGTATCCAATTGCGCATTGGGGGTCTCGGGCAATGCTGATTTCGGTGCTGGTGTAGACGGCTCGTCGCCCTCCACATTCAAAGCAGGGTCACTCAGCACCAGGTCCAGTCCAATGTCTGCCAGCAGCTCGCTCGTATCCTGGTGCTCCACGTCGGACGAGTCCCCATACTTGAGCGTCAGCCGCGCCATGGCCGCCTCGATATCTTCCTCGGTCGCGATGCCAGCATTGCCCTCCTCATAGGCGTAGTTGCTCAACGCGGGGCCTTTCTGTCGGGGTGACGGCGCCGCGCTGTAGAATGGCGTTCCACCACCGTTGCCGGCAGTAGACGACACGTCGGACGCGGCTGCCGGGCTTTGAGTATTCGCAGTGGGCGGCGTTTGCCTGTACCTCTCAGGAGTGCGGTGTTCTTTGTTTCGTGAATCGTAGCTCATTGCAGCTTTATCGGCGAGCTTAAGCCTATGATCGGACAGGGTAGAAATTTGCTTGCCGTTGTTCGGTGTAACGGTCTTTGTGATGGACCGGAGAAGTAAACACGAGTCACTGTGGCGACGCGTCACAAGATTTAAACTTCACCGTTAGATTAGTCAGCTCTTATTAATGAAACAAAACAAACACAGCCGCACCGTGGGGCAGGCTCAGGCTTTTACATTTTTCTTCTACGAAGCACAACACTACGGGACTGGAAAGAGGGAATGGATCAAGGTCAAGGTTAACTAAGGTGCTATTTCAAGCACATACTACTACAAGTACAGGAGAAGTATTAAATCACTGTGAGCAGTGATGCTGCCGCCATGCCAAACGTCGGGTTGTACGACGTGGAACTGCACTCGCGAACCAAGCGCTTCAAGTCAGACAAGGGCGTCATTGTCGACTTGACATACAGCAACTTGAAAACAGTCAGGTAGCATCTGTACAGGACATCGTCAACTTGTACGTTGTAGCTACCGACTTGTCTCAAGACAGCGTATAGCGGCTCCTTGATGGAATGAACCATCTCGTCGGAGCTGGAGAACAGGACATCAGCCAGCAAGTTCAACGCTGCCGCAATGACTTTCGCATTAGCGGAAGGGATCTTGGTGACCTCACGCAAAAAGTCCATTGAAGCCAAAGCAGCAGCATCCCTCTGGCCAGAGGTGCTTCTCAAAATGACTTGAAGCTTGAACATTTGAATGGCCAGCATGACAGGCTCAGTGTGGTTAGCTCTGTTCCCCTTGCTCAAGTGCGTGGTGGCTTGTGAAATTGTTTCGAGAAACTCTCTGACCTCCGCAGAAGACATCACCTGGCCTGTGGGTACAGATACCAAAGGCATGTCTGGGAGCATCTTTGCGACTCCATGAGGGGGTCTCTCATAGTGAGTCAGGTCTTCTCCAACATCGGAAGTGTCAAACTTGCGAAGCTCGTGGATAGAGAGCGTCTTGTCAAACAACATTCCAGTTTCATAGACAAGGTAAGCCTCGCTAATGCCATAAAACAAGAGGGACAAGTAGGTGTAAGGGTCTGCTGCTGGTCAGTAACAAGTTAGAATCTTCAATCAAAAAACATACCTGTGAACGCGTTCGGCGATATAACCACCTGGGTCCCCATCAGAGCCATGACAAAGGTGATTGCTCTAAAGAGCAAGGCAATCCACTCGTCGCGCATGGTGGTGTTTGTTGAAGCGCGTGGTGAGGAAGAAAAAAAGGACGAACTGCGTTGATTCTTTTCCTTCAACGCTGGCATTGTGAGCAACAGTCCACATGTTGCTCTCACCAAACAATGTCTCCATGGCAAAAAAAACAAAAACAAAAAAACTCCAATGTTACTCGTTTCTTCATTACTTTCTAGCATGTCATGTACGTGATAGATACCAATTAGATTGGCTAGTTTTTGGTTCCTTCACCCAAAAGAGCCACTTTTTCGGCCTCTTGCGCTAGACGGAGCTCCTTGTAGTTGTCATACGAAGACGTGCCCTCTCGGTGAGCAAGAAACCTTTGTATCCTGTCGTCCTTTGCCACTCCCATGCCGTAGTTTTGTGTCGCCATGTAAACCCTTCTTTGAGATTCCCGTGAGATGCGATTCCTTGCCTCAATGTCCTTGCCAGCACTGTGCATTAGAAACTTCACCTGGAAGGCCCCAATTAAAATGCACCCTACTGTGACATAAACAATCATTCGTTTGTGATTCTCCCAGGACTCCTTTTGCTTCTGTGGGTCCATTTGCTCCTGATAGTCCTTGTAGTCCTGGTGAAAATCGTCCCATGCCGTCTGCGATTTGCTGTGCGTGGTGTATCGAGCTGCCTTGCTAAAATCTCTTCCGTAAAAATTCTTCTTGTGTACCTTGCTTCCGTATTCCCAGCCCTTGTTTGTCAAGTCGTAGTCTCGTCGTTTCTTGTCGTCTCGTAGAATATCGTATGCTGCCACCAACTGCTTGAACCGGTCCGACTTGAGTTTTGGTGTCAAGCCCTTGACCTTTATGCTAGCGTCAGGATGATAAACCTTTGCCAACGAGTAGAAATGAGCTCTCACGGCTTTGCTATCGAGGTTTTCTTTGGAGGTGTTGAATATATCATAAGGAGTAGGGTTGGCCATGGTAGGCCATGCTGGGAGAGATGGGAACTCTGTAGAATGAGCTCCTCGCTGCTGAAGTCTGAAAAGTAAGCTGCTAGAGATTTGGGCAGAGTTGTAGTTCAAGTAGCGACATGTAGGCCGCACGCGAGCAAGGTTGAATATGCTGGAGCTCATGGCGGATGCAAATGATGAGAAGGTGTCGGGCTGATATATGAGTTAGGTCTTCTGAGTAGTCACAGTTTTCAGGCGGCTAAACTCGTGTAAAAGAAGCGAAGAAGGCAAGATTTGACTGAAGTGGGAGCGTTGTCTAATAGAAGGGTTTCAGTTCTGAATGGTGATGGAGATTGCGAAAAAGGCGAAAGAGCCCGATAGTGCGTGAACCCTTGACCAACCAAAACAAAAACCCGGAAAAGATTCCGGCCGGTTTGCCATCAACGAGAGCGAAGACCGACCCGGGGACCATGAAAAGCTTCTTAGCCCGGCTAATGCTTCCACAAACCCGAAGCAAGGCAGGAACGGTTGCCTGAGGTACCGTTGTTTTGGTCTTGGGGATCGTGTGATCACGAATGGGTGGCAGCACAGTAGTCGTGTTGCTTTGGCTTGTCACACCGACGCACCCGATACTTGTGCTGGCCATTTATTGTCTGCACCGCTTTGCCTTTTCTACTCTTCCTTCTCACTACCAGGGTCTTCTTTTGCTTAGGATTGATTCAGTTATAGTTGGTTCAAATCACACGAAAAGAAGAAAAAAAATGACAGACATCAACCGAACCTTCTACGACGACATTGGCTTTGCAGTCGACAGCAAGTACAAGATTTTGAAAGTTTTAGGAAAAGGCACTTATGGTGTTGTATGCCAGGCGACAGAGGCCTCGGTGCCTAACGGTCGCAAAATCGCAGTCAAAAAGGTCATGAAGATCTTTACAAACGATACGCTGGTCAAGAGAGCGTTTCGAGAATTGCGACTCATGAGACACTTCAGAGGCCATAAAAATGTGAGTATCGAAATTCCTCAGACTTGCTCCTCTGCTAACCTTTCTTTAGATTATCAGCCTTTATGACTTGGACATGGTTTCCCAAGCGCCTTTTGACGGGCTTTACTGCTACCAAGGTTGGTTACAAGTGTTGGCAACGAGGTTACACATGCTAACAATTTAGAACTTATGGATTTGGACCTTGCTAGGGTTATCCAGGGTCCAATTGAGTTGAGTGACTTGCACGTTCAAAGCATGGTGTATCAGATTCTTTGCGGAGTCAAGTACATTCATTCTGCCAACGTTATTCACCGCGACTTGAAGCCCGGAAACATTTTGATCAACTCTCAGGGCCAGCTCAAAATTTGTGATTTTGGCCTTGCCAGAGGAATCAATGATGAAACTGACAGCGAGCGCATCAAAATCACTCAATACGTCGCCACTCGCTGGTACAGGGCCCCCGAGCTAATCATCAGCCAAAAGAACTACACGGCTGCTAGTATACACGATTGATGGCTTGAATTTTTTCTTTGACAACGCTAACATACTCTAGTTGACCTTTGGTCTGTTGGATGCATTATTTGTGAGCTTGTGGGACGCAAGTCTATCTTCAAGGGCAAAGACCATCTCTCGCAATTGACGGCTATTACGCAGGTCCTTGGCACTCCCCCCAAAGATGTCATTATCCGCATCTCTTCTTCATACGTGAGCTTTTTCCCTTGCTATTTTTCTTACGACCTGAGTACTAACAATTTTAGGCATGGGACTTTTTCAACTCTTCGGTCCAGTATCAGAAGACGCCCTTCCAAGAGCTCTACCCCAATGCCAATATTGAAGCTCTCGAGCTTATTGATGCCTTGCTGGAGTATGATCCCAAGGAGAGACTTACTGCGGACCAAGCCTTGCACCACCCTTACCTGCGCATGTTCCACCTTGCTGAGGACGAGCCTGTCGCCCCCGAGAAATTCAACTTTGATTTTGAAAAGTTGAGTCCTTTGGAGCTTGAAAGTAAGATGAACCATCCAAAAGAAAACTGGGCTTTGATAACTAACATTTGCAGGAGCGCTAAGAGACGAGGTTCGATCATTCCGATGTGAAATCAGAGGAGAGAAGTTTGTGCCCTCTAAGAGACTTCATCTTGGCGCCTTCTCCAACCGCATTAACAAGGAGCGCTCTGTGTCGGACAAAATCGCCGCCCCTTCCAAGGAAAGTTTCTACACCTTTCCTGGCGGTCGTAAGGAGCGCAGCATCAACAAGATGAAGTAAACACCAGTATTATTTTTTCACGACCCAAGGTCTAATCCGACTGACCTTGCCTGAGAATACCGCGAACCCCTCCAAATAAAGTAATTGCCCGATTTTAATAGAATTGTTTTTGATAGAGCTCCAATTGCCCGTAGGAAGTTGCTTATAATCGGGAGTTTTACCCCAAACATAGAAATATTACCTTTGAATAAGCAACTGACCTAACCCACGTAATATACACTTTCGCCTTCAGCCCTGATTTCCGAGTATAACGTCCAAATCCATGTGCAATCAATGAAGACGGCGTAACCCTTAGCTAGACTATTAGTTACACATCATGGGCAATCAGCTGTCGTTGGCGTCGCCGTTTTCAGCGACGTATGCCATTGACGCTTATGTTGCGGAGTTGAGGACCGTCAAGTTTGAGAAGAACCTGGGTAACGCGCGGTTCCTCAAGACAGTGCGAGGTACCATTGAGAAGGAGGGTTCAGTAATTGTCAAGGTCTTTGTGAAGCCCACGCCAGACATTGACTTGAAGGCTTACAGTGATGAGATATTGAGTGAGTGTGCTTGTGAGCGCCACTAGATTACAACCTCTAACACTTTTAGCACAACGACAAATCTTGTCTAAAATCGACAATGCATTTCCATATAGCCAACTTCTAGAGACGGAAAGAGCTGGATACTTGATGCGCCAGTATATTAAAACAAACATGTACGACAGAATCAGCACGCGACCCTTTTTGGAACCCATTGAGAAACTTTGGATCACCTTTCAGCTCTTGACCTGTCTCGACAAGTGCCACGAAAATAATGTGTGCCATGGAGATATCAAGTCTGAGAACGTTCTTGTGACCTCTTGGAACTGGGTATACCTAGCTGATTTTGCACCGTTCAAGCCGGTATTTTTACCAGAAGACGACCCGTCGCAGTTTTCATTTTACTTTGATACTTCACAGCGCCGTTCGTGCTACCTAGCTCCAGAACGATTTTTGGCACCTGGAGAACAAAAGGAAGGAAAGCTCACGCAAGCCATGGACATTTTCAGTTTGGGGTAAGTAGGGCGAAAAACTGCTGTTTCGATGCTAACTTGTACAGATGTGTGATTGCTGAGCTGTTTCTTGAAGGAACCCACATATTTTCACTCGCTCAATTGTTTAAATACCGGAAAGGAGAGTTTACGCCTATTCTTGAAGAAATCGAAAACAAGCATGTCCGTGAACTAGTTAAGAGCATGACGAGTTTAGACCCCGAGGACAGACTGTCTGCCAAGGAGTACTTGCAAACATGGAAAGACAAGCTCTTCCCCGGCTATTTTTCAGAGTTTTTGCATGAATTTATTAGCGCTTTATCGACAAGAAACCATTTTGACGCCAATCACGTTCCCATGAACCCGAAAGCCTTTCTCGACAATAGAATCAATTTTATTTTCGACCATTTTGAAAAAGTTGTCAATTATTTAGGGCCAGGCGACTACCAAGTTCATTCTGAAGAAGCGACTTTGCGCCAAGAGACACATGATATTGTGCCTGTATTGCTCGACTTGCCAGGTTGGAAACATGTTGTTTCCCGCACGAATAGCGAGAAAATCCAAAAGGATGACGGAGCGCTCATTATAATCTCATTGATTGCTTCCTCCATTCGAAATGTGTCTCGATCGTCAATCAAACTTAAGGGTCTAGATCTCATTTTGGCATTGAGTGAACTCATCAATGACGAAGCCAAGCTGGATAGAGTTCTGCCATACATTCTTTCACTATTAGAAGACCAGTGCGAGTATGTGCAAGCTGCTGCAATCAAGACAATGACGCAGTTGTTGGAACTTGTCACTGTCATTACTCCCATGAATGGTGGCCTTTTCGAGTACATTATATTCCCTCGACTCGAAATGATTAATAAAAGTGACTCGGTGTTATTCCGAGCAACATATGCATCATGCTTGCCACTACTTGCGCAAACAGCATCAAGATTTTTGGAAATGAGCCAAATACTAAAGACTACCGGCATGCTCGATTCCATCGACCCAGAGACCGAGGATGGTAGCCGCACAGAAATAATCTCTTACGACAGTTACCGCCAGAACTTGATTTTGATGTTTGAGAGCCACTCAAGTTTGCTACTGACAGATAACAGCACGGCTGTCAAGAAGGCATTCTTAAAGTCCATCACCCCACTTTGCATTTTCTTTGGACGCCAAATGACAAACGATGTCATCTTGACACATTTAATCACATACCTCAACGACCCTGACTCTTCGCTACGACGGCAGTTTTTCGACTGTATAATTGGCTTAGGTCCTTTTATTGGGCCAACAAGTCTTGAACAGTACATTCAGCCTCTCATGTTGCAAGCGTTGAACGACCCTGAAGAGTTTGTCGTGTCCAAGACTTTTGAAGCCTTTGCATCTTTTGAAGAACTAGGCCTGCTCCGAAAACTCGACACTTGGAGCGTACTCAAAATTGCTATTCGCTACATTATTCACCCCAATTATTGGATTCGAAACAATGCCCTACGATTTTTGGGGGCATCAATTACATGGATGTCGCCCGCGGAACTGTATTGCATGCTGCAGCCCATCCTCAAACCATTTCAAAATTGCGAGACTTTGGATTTTTCTCAAGACAGTCTAATACAGTCATTCAAACCTCCATTGAGTCGAGCAGTTTATAATGCTGCTACAATCTGGGCGTCCAAGGCCAGAAAGTCACTTTTCTGGAAAATTACAGCGTTGAAAAATGATAGAGTCAACGAAAGTGACCTAGGCACTGTTTTGCCCAATTCGTTCCAGCAGATTCCAAAATCATCGGAAGACGAGCAATGGTTGGAACGACTTACGGACATGGGCACTACCGACGAAGAGCTTTGGAAGGTTTCAGTTCTTCGAGAACATATTTACAGAGTTGCACGATTAAGCTCACGTTTACAACTGGATACAGGCACGAGTAAGCTCAACAATGAAGTGAAGCTTTCCAGTGATTTGGACATCAACGCCAGAACCTATATTTTCCCAACGCGCTACGAAATGTCCCAAGAAAGCGGAAGCGGGTTTAGCAACTTTGATGATATTAGAGAAGCCCTTGACGAAAGTTTACCTCAAGAACTGAGCCCAAGCGTGTCTTCTGTGGACGTTGCAAATCAAAGACGAACAGGTACTATTGAATTTAGTGACAGTGGTGCGGCCGTGATTGCGCCTCATACAACTACTGCCATGGATACCACCAAAGTCTATGGCCAAGTGGAACAGCCATTTTCACGACACCAGGGAGACGCCAGTGCTAAATTCAAGTTCAATAGCAGTGAACCCAAACACAAAATGACCGAGGACCCGTACCTTGAGAAACTCTTGAGCACAATGTACATTGAACCAATCAAGTCAGAACCGTCTGATTTTGGCCCACAAACAGTGCCAGTCACGCATGCTGAGCAACTACACAACCCAACGTCTCAAGTCAAAAAAGCCAACTGGAAACCTGCTGGTGTGTTGGCGTCCCAATTTACTGAGCACAAGTCTGCAATCAACAAAATCTGTATGGCGCCAGACCATTTATTCTTCTTGACTTGTTCGGATGACGGGTTTGTCAAGCTTTGGGACTGCCAGCGGCTAGAGAAGAACGTCATCAACAAGTCTGCGCAGACTTTCTACTGCGGCCCGACCAAGGCCAGGTTTTTGTGTTTTATTGAAAATACATATACTTTTGCCGTGGCATGCAAGGACGGCACCGTGCAGTTTGTGCGTGTCGACTTGGTGCCCCCCAAGGACGCGCAGTCGAAACCCCGGTACCGCAAAATGATCCCCGTCCGCACTTACCGGTTCCAGCAAGAAGAAGAGTACGCTGTTTGGATGGAGCACATCAAGGTCAAGGAGGGCTCGATCCTGGTCATGGCCACGTCCAAGTCGCGCATTGTGGGGCTGGACGTGGCGACCATGAAGGAGAAATACGTGTTCCAGTCGCCCTCGAGCCATGGCGTGCCAACGTGTTTTGTAATTGACAAGAAAAAAGCGTGGCTGCTGCTGGGCACGTCCTCCGGTGTGCTTGACCTGTGGGACCTGCGGTTTCATTTGCTCGTCAAGACTTGGACGTTTGAAAACCCCGCGCCCATTCGCCGGCTCTTCCACAAGGAAAAGTCCGTGGGCCCGACTGTGTGTGTACTTGGCGGTACGGGCAAGTCGGAGATCTCGACGTGGAAGCTCAATGACGCCAAGTGCCTCGAGGTGTACCATGCCGGGCACAGCGCCGTGCCCAGCAAGCCCTACCAGTTTGTCAAGTTCGAGGGAGGCCCCCGTGTCGCTGACCGCGGCGGCGCGCTTGACGAGCAAGATGGCGGAGCCGGTGGTGACCCCACCGAGCTGCTGTGCATGGCCACCGGCGTCGACGCCCCACACGAGCCCACCGGCACCAGCACCGGTACCAGCGCTGACAGCCCCCACGTGCACATCATCTCGGGCGGCACCGACCGCCGCATCCGCTTCTGGGACCTGCAGTCCGCCGACGCCAACGCCATCGTCTCCGGCCTCGCGTCCTCTGACTCCGCCGACGGTGCTGCGGTATCGTTTTACAGGACTTACAACAACTCGGTCAAGATTATTGGCGAGAAGCTCGGCGGCGGCAGTGGCGGCGGTGGATCCAGTACCAACGGGGCCAAAGCCACAGGGACAGGGACAGGAGGGCACCGGCCGTCGCGGAGCGCGCGCACGGCGATCATCGCCTCGGAGCAACAGGACCTGGCACGCAACCACCAGGCGTCCATAACCGATATTGCGATATTGTACAGGCCTTACCAGATGATTGTGTCCGTGGACAGGGCTGGCGTCGTCAAGGTGTTTATCTAAGGAGTAAACTTGTGAAAAGAAATAAAATAATCATCTTCATCGCATTAGAAATCGTAAAAAAATACACTGGTCATAAATAAGCAAGAAATAAAAATAAATCATGAAGCGCATGCCACTAAAGATGCACGGCCGGCGGGCGCGAAAAAATGGCACCTGTGAGCGGCTGTTTTGCAATCCGCGACCCTCTTGGCGGCGTCAGCAGCAGGTCCCTCAACTTACCCACATCCACCACAATCGGGTCCCAGTACAACCTCGTTGGTCCAAACAAGTCCCTGCGCTCTGAAAACGACGCGCAGTTGGCCTCCTTGTAAAGCGACTGTGGGGACCGCAACGGCGAACAAAAGCTTTGGAGCGAGAACTTGTTGGATGAAAAGCCCGAAAAGATCTTGTCGAGCGGGTTGGGGTGTTTGCGTTCGTAGAGCTCCTTTTGTTCGTACCGGATAATGATATGGGTGAGCTGGATTGCGAGAGGGTCCACAGAATCAAGAATAAGGGACTCGAGTAAAGGGTAGGAAATGCCGTGGGCGCGCTGGGTGACGTGGATGTCGAGCAGCTTGAGGTGGGGCCCCGCGCCCGCGGCAGAGAGGATGTGGTTAACGGGCGCGGGCGCAATTTCGCGGCGGCGGTTGGGGAACAGGCCCAGTCCGTAGCTGTCCTCGGGGAGTTGCTGGACGGTAATGTCGTGGAGGTTGGTGAGCATTGGTGCCAACGCGGCAATCTCCTTGGACGAAATGCCATTGAGTGTCAATGACACAAGTTTGGTGTTTTTCTTTAAAAGATAGCCAAAGAGGTCGAGCACGTCATCTTGTGGCCATGGCGAAGGTCCCCGGATCAGAGTCAGTTTTTCCACATTGATGAACGGGCTGATATCTGGGACCCGGGGCTGCATCTTTCTCGTCATGGTAATGGTCAAGTCACGGACATTATAAAACAGGTCTGGTGAATTGGTTGCCAGTATTGTTTGCATCAAGTTCCAATCGCATTTCAGCATTGTCAGTCCCCTTGGGAACCAGTCCTGGCCGTACTTCCAAGTCGTTTCCACCGGGTCAGTCAAGTCACTGAGATCAAGCTCTTGCAGCAAAGGCAAGTGCTGAACAGTTGTAATGGCACTCAAGTCCGGTATATTCACAAAACAATGCGCCTCGAGGTCATGGGCGAGCGACTTGTACCGCAGCGCCTTGAGTGACGTCATGCGCGAGATGGCCGACTGGACAATGCTAGCAAACTCCGAGAACCCCTTGGGCATGGTGAAGACCACTGTTTCGACTCGGTTGAGCAAACTGCCGTCTGTAAAGAACTGGAGATCAAACACTGAAACGTTGACCATGTGGACCCTGGCGGCGGGGAACTGGGCGAGCCAGGCCTGGACCGCCGCCGCCGAGTTTGCCAGCAACCTGTCTTCGGCGTCAACGGTGATGGTCTTTAAATGTGGCAGTAGCGCAGGGCGCAGGTACGCGAGCGTGTTTGGCTGCCCGCCGTTGGTGTTGTGGTCGGTATCGTGGAACCCGTCCACTTCAAGGTGCGTGACATGGTGGAGTACACTCGCGTGCGCACCTTCTTGATCATGATACTTGTTGTTGCCATCGACCGCCGAGCACCGCACACGGGCCCACAGCGGCGGGGACAAAGTGTAGTACAGCTTGGAGCAGACGTGGGCCATGCCGAGCCCGTTGCGTCTCGCGAGGGTGAGCAAGCTGGGGGTGGAGAGTGCGGCGGTTGTTGTGGTTGTTGTGGTTGTGGATTGCGGCGGTTCCTGGTAATACCCGGCGTAGTGGGCGGGCACGGGGACGAGCGCATACTCGAAAATGTCCAGCAGAATCTCTGCCGGTAGCGTGTGCAGCATGTTATCAATAAGGGCAACTTGTCGGTTGTCGTGAATTTGAAACTAAGTAAAAGTACTTTTAAAAAAGAAGAACTGGAAATTGAGGAAACAAAAGTTCGGGCCTGATTTGAAACTCCGCCATAATGGAATTGACCACCGGCTTAGCTAAGCTCCGGCCTGGTCGCTAGTGGGGCTTTTTTGGGTGTTTGGGAGGGCTCCAAGTCTAGACGAAGCTGCCGACGACGAATCACGGCGTGAACGGGGTTTTTGACGTGCTGGCGGAGGAGGTTCAAATCGTTTGTGGAGGGGGGGGGGGGGCCGTCTCGGCGATGTGGGTGGCGGAGGTTTCTGCCCCTCTTCCCCACTACGGAATCATGCCACCATCATAGCATCACCGCTATAGGGTGCAAACTACAACGACCCAGTCAGTTGGGTATAAATAAAATATTCAATAAATACATGTGCTGAAGATATATAAACTGTTTCGGTGTGCTTAGACAATGATCCACCAGCCGCCGAGCAGCAGCAAGATGATGGCCAGCGTGGTCAGGATCCCGGCTCCCGCCCTGTCCTTGCCCGTAATGTTGAGCTCGTTGGCCGTGTCCGTGTGCGACTTGCTGCTGCCCGCGGACCCGTTGCCCTTGGAGGTTGCGCCGTCCTTTTCCGACAGCACGGGCGGTTTGGTCCAGACGAGGCGGTTCTGCAGGGCTTCCAAGGCGCTGATTTGCTCGCCGAGCCCGTAAATGCCGTCCCAGGAGCTGTTGGACCAGTCGAGGCCGCAGGTGTGGCCGTCAGAGCCGCCCGAGCAGGACCGCAAAACGGCGGCAGAGTTGACGCCCAAGTATTTTTGAATCTCGGCGCTGAGCGAGGGGGCCATGAGACAGGTGAGCCCCAAGAGGCGCGAGTAGATGCCCTTGAAGCACCGCTGGTCGTTATTGCACTGTTTGGACGGCTGGCACGCGGCCTCGTACATGACCTCGTCGTTCATGAAAAAGACTTTTGAGCGGCCCCAAATGCGCGTGGCGCGGTCGAGCCACTGCGTGTCGTTGGTGTAGTTGTACATGAAGGCCGCTCCCGACATGAAAAGCCCCGAGTTGTACGTCCACTCAATGGGCTCGGTGTCGGTGCAGTTGTTGCGAATGTACCCGCCGTCGTAAATGGGCCAGCTGTCCGTGTCGGAGGCGTTGATGAACTCGACGGACTGCGCCCAGTCCCACACGCGGTGCGCCCACTCGGTGTAGGTCTGGTTGTCCGTGTACCGCGCAAGTCTACACGCCAGATTAAAGAGGCAGCCGTTGGACACGGCGTTCTTGTAGTCGTAGCCATTGTTCCAGGTGTAGATCTGCCAGCGGAGCCCGCCGTTGCAGTTGTCCGTGTCCCAGCGGTCGGCCATGGTGTTGAAGACGGCCTGCGCCAGGTAGAGCCACTGCGGCTCGTCGTCGGGCGGGTTTGTAAAGTTCTTTTCCGCGGCGGCCATGACGGCAATGCCCCAGAACCCCTGGTCGTCGTTGCCCTCGGTGGTGGACTGGTTTGAGGGCATGTAGTCCCAGTCCCTGCCGACCTGGAAGACCATGCTCGACTTGACCACGTCGTTGTAGGTATCGTCGCCGGTATAGTACCAGTAGTCGATGAGCGCGCCCCACGCAACACCAGCCTCCCACCAGTAGTAAGGGTGTGAGAACATGCCGGGGGTCTCTCCGGTGTCGTTGCCGTTGTAGTAGTCCATGAGGCCCTTTGCAATCTGGGCAAGGCCGCTGTTGACGGAGCTCGAGTCGCCAAAGTCCATGTCGAGCGCCAGCGCGCAGGGCGCCAGGCACACTAGCAGGCCTGTCGTAGCCAGGCGGGCCATGTGAGTAAGCTGCATGATGTAGTAACGAGTGTGTTAGTTAGAAATAAAAGTGAAAAGAAGAAGAGGAATAGAGTTGGCATTTTTTCATGTTCTCTGAACTCATTCTCGTAGCGAGACATCAATGAACTCCTGGCAGAGAGCAGTACCATGGGCAGTATGCGCAGCGTGTACTCAGAGATACTGCGGGCGCGTCAAACTCTGGGCCAGGCAGAACTCTATTAAAAGTAACTAATTTGACTAGCCAACTATGTAGACGAGTAGACGAGTGGACGAGTGGAGAGTGGACGAGTGGACGAGTGGACGAGTGGACGAGTGGACTGTGTGATGTTGGCTGTTGGTCATGACTGGGGTGCTCGCAGGTTTGGTGTGCGATTTGTCCCTGGCCAAGTGCGTTGGCCCTGCATGGCACGCACAACACACAGCTAACGAAAACCCCCAGCCAACTGCTACGCCGTCAAAGCATTCTAATATGCGACACAACGCCCTCTGTCTGCTATTCTATCGACTAAATGCTAGCTACGCTCACCACAGGGACCAGTCCCCCGTCCTGGCCTGTGGATGATGATTGATGGTAATTTAAGAAGGTGTTGCTAATTTTACCCAGCGCATCGGTGCCCTGCAGATCGGCACCCAACCCGAATCCGCATCGAAACGACACCAAAGCCATTGCAAAACGACTCAAGCACAAGGAGTTCTGTGAGTTTACTAGGATAATGATCTAATTAACTGTGCGAAGAGCGATACTCAACTGACCCTGGTGTTTCTCCTTGGATGGGCTCGCTGGAATGCGCAGAATGGCTGTGCAAAACATTACCAACAACTAAGTACAAATACAGATACAGCCGTACCCATGATGTCACTCCAAGGGCTTGCTTGAAAAAGGGACACGATAACCTACAGCAAACTGCCATAAACTACAAGTCCATGATGACAAGGCCATGACAAGTCCATGACAAGTCCAGCCAAGTCCAGGCCAAGTCGACCTTGGCACCAAATGCCAAACCCTCAGGCAAGACTCAAAACAAGTGCTAGTCAAGACTAGTAACTGGTAGTAAGTAGTGCTTGGTAGTTAGTCCCAGAAAAAGCTTTGGTGAAAAATCATCTCTTTCCATCTATGGCGTTGCTTGTTCTATAATTAAGCTTATCTCCAGGACTACCTATTTCAGCTAAGCAAGTTCAACTCAATAGTTAACAAGAGGCCGGTATTCTTGGACCTTGGTAGATTTGATGTGACTATTGGTGTGTGATGTGTGGCTAGCTATTTCCATGGGTCTTGATTTATTTCTTGGTATTGAATCATGCGTAAAGCTTACTCAACTATGCATAATTCACCACTTATTCAACCCAAAACAGCCTTCTACACAATCTTTTTTTAAATACTCGGGCCTGCCAACATACATTCTCTACACCTTGTCAACACAAGTTTGTGTTCACTGGGTGTTGTGGCGCAATGGTTAGCGCATCGGATTTCGGTTTTCACGCCAAATCTTCCGAAGGTTGCAGGTTCGAATCCTGTCAACATCGACCCAACTTTTTAACATGTCTTCACGGTTACTTATTTTTCTTCCTTTTTTTTTTTTTTTTTTTTTTTTTTTTTTTTTTTTTTTTTTATTGGAAATGCCGGAAGCAAGTCAGCTAGCTTTATAGTCGTAAACGGGTAGCTCGATGTAGTTGTATGATTGGATTCTATTGTCTTATTATGTACAAAGTGTTTGGTTTGCGAGTTCAATCAATGTCAGTAACCACTGGATTCCCTCGATTCTTCACTCAGCCCTCTTGAAACCTTGCTACCTTCCTCTCCTCGCTCCTTCTGCGGTTCTTCTCCTTCTCCTTCTCTCTCTTACGACCATTAGTTATCATTCTCCTTGGCGTTGATTGTCCTTGCCGAGCACTCGCGCACGGCCTTGAGCTCGGCAAAGCATTTCGACCGGATTTTGGTGTTGTCCTTGATGCAGGTTTCGTACGCCTTCATGACCGACTGGCACTCCTGCATGATCTTGATGAACGAGGGGACCCTGAGGTGTTAGTCGAAACGTTCCTAAGTCTTGTGTATACCCGTGTTGTGTAGGAAAGTATGGAAGTAAGGATTGGAGGAAAGAAAAGGGGTTTAAGGGCGTTGACTTACTTGGTCTGGACACACGAGGACAGGGCCTCTTGCTGCTTGATGCAGGCCCCGGCGTTGCCTTCGCCAAGGCACTTGTGGTACTCGAGGAACTGCGCCGGGCAGTATCTCGCAACCTAAACTGTTAGTAATTAATCACACAAGAGCGCATAGAGACTCAGACTCAGTGTGCCTAGGGCAGTAACGTACATCTTCAACGAGGGCTTGGTCAAGGAGCATGGACATGTTGAGTTGTGTTTCTACTTGGTGTGGTAAAGTATGGAGAAAGGTTTCTTCTATTCTTTGCTTGGGGTTTCCTTATTTTTCAAAAAAATATATCCCGCTGACTAATCACTATATCAAAGGTCCATTTGTCTATCCCGACGACGACTGCTTCTCCTCCTCTTCCTTGGACACTTCATGGCCCTGCAAGTTCTCCTCCACATCTTTCACAATCGCTCTTAGGTACTCTCTATCCGCCTCCTTTCCAATAATGCTCACCGTGTTGACCCCAATGGACATGTGTGGGTAAGAGCCCAATTTGATTCCCTTTGCGTCGACTTCCTTTTGCTTGCGGGTGAGGTAGGGTGCCATTTCGGATTCCTTGAGTTTGGTGGCGACGTAGAAGCGGATGGGGACGAGGGTGGGGTCGGGCAGGCGCGCGGTGAGGTGGGGCGCGAGGCCGTCGAGCAGGCGGTGGAAGAGCTGGGGCACGCCGGGCAAAATGTAGACCTTGTTGTCGAGCGAGACAATGGGCACCCACAGGTTGTCGTCGATATAAGTTGTAGAGACGTTGGGGCCCTGGGGGATGGTGGCCATGCGCAATTGGGCGGCCATGGCCTCTGGGTTGGACTCGTGGATCTTGATCTTGTTGAGCCGGCGCATACGTTCCCTCACAGTCTCGTCCACGGCCACCGGCAGACCCCACGCCTTGGCAATCGCCTCGTAGGTAATGTCGTCATGCGTGGGGCCAATCCCGCCCGACGTCACAATGAAATCGTACCTGTTGGCGAGCCGCTGGATGGTCTCGACGATATCGGCCTCGTCGTCGGGGACCACGGCGACGTGCTTGACGTCAATGCCGCGCTCAAAGCAAAACCGCGCAAAGTAGGTCGAGTTGGTGTCCTTGATCTTGCCGTTGAGCACCTCGTCGCCAATAATCAGGCACGCCGCCGTCGAGATGGCATGCTGGCCGGTGGTGGTATTGCTGGACATGCTGAATAAACTACTGGATAATTGTAAAAGTCGGTGTCGGGGGTGAACTGTCGCTGTGCGCAAAAGCGTAAACATTGAGGTCCTTGGATTGATGGTTTCGTTTAGTCAGTTCAAGAAGAAGGTTCAAGCAATCGAGCCCCAATGGCGCAAGAAGATGTGGGCAAGGGTTCTGGAAACCTGGGGTTGAGTCAACTTGATGACCAGCCCGGTTATGAAAATAACTTGAGATTGAATAGTTAACATATGGTAGTCTATAGTCTGTACAGTGTATTCTATTTGTTCGTTTCAATGGTTTTCAAGGCCTGGGAGTCGACAATGTTGACGGTGACGCGGCGGAGCCGGCGCTCGGTCTGCAGCAGTCTCTTCTCGACGTACAAGCTGGCCGTGACGGCGTCCAAGGTGGGCATATCCGGGCGCGTGGCCAGCTCGACCTGGGCGACGTAGTTGGGTCCCGACGACATGAGGGTAATGTCATGGACCTCGAAGTCGGCGGTGGAGAGCTTGCCCTGGCTGAGCGCGACTTGCTCGGTGAGGATGGACTGGGCGCGGGATTTGAAGGCAGAGATTTCGGCCGGGTCGAGGGCAGAGGTGCAGTCGGCAAGCTCAAAGGCGGCAGCCTTGCCGTTGCGGTAGCCGGCGCGGATGATGACGGAGGAGACGGCGAGGCCGCCGAGGGCGTCGAGCCAGGTGAGCCCGAGAAAGTACGACCCGCCAATGGTGGCCACGGCGACAACGGAGGTCAGCGAGTCGATGCGGTGGTGCCAGGCGTTGGCGCTGAGCACCGGTGACCCGGTCTCGTTGGCAATCTTCATGGTGGCTTGGAACAGCCACTCCTTGACACCAATGGACCCGAGCGCGAGCCACATGGCGTTGAGGTCGACACCTTGAGCAGCTTCGGCCGCTGCTTCTTCGTGGCCACCGTGTGAATGAGAGTGCCCGTGCCCAAACACAGACGTTAGCGTGTGCACAAACTCGTTTTCACCAAGCAGCTGCGTCACGAGCGACACGAGGCCCGACCAGCCCACCGACACACCGGCCAGCAACAACAGCGCACTCACTCCGAGCGACCCCAGTGTCTCAATCTTGCCGTACCCGTTTGGAAACAGTTTCGATGGCGGGCGCGACGCCATGCTGACCGTCGCCAGCGTCAAAAAGTCACTAACGAGATCCGACAGCGCGTGGACCGCGTCAGCAAGCAGTGCTTGGGAATGAAATACGACGCCGCCAATACCTTTGCCGACGGCCATGCCGAGGTTGACGGCGAGACCGATCCAGGTGATGCGGATGGCGGGGTTCTTGAGGCCGCCGGACTCCTGGACAAAGACGCTGTCTGCGGACGAGTGCGAGTGCGAGTGGCCAAACAGCGAGCCGCCGCCCTCGTGTGAGTGTGAGTGTGAGTGGGCGTTGGAAGCAGAAGTAGGTTCGTGGGAGTGTGAGTGGCTGTTGTCGTGGGAATGCGAGTGCTTGTTGGAGGGTATGCGTGAGGTCGAGATGAACCTTAGCTTTATGCTCGCAGCAGCCGGGGACATGTGTGGGACAGGCCCACATGCGAGCTTGCGCCAGCAGCCCACATTGTGCAATGGCCTGAGTAGCATTGCGTTTGTTGATAACCAGAGAAACTAGTTTGCTGGTGTCTATTGGGCTAGTAAAAGTGGCGTGGGTGAAGATTGATGGAGGGCTTTTGATTGGGAGTTTTGGTCTGGGGGCCGTTGGGCGTTTGCGTGGGTTGTCGCCATCGCAGGTGGGCGAGCGGTGGCGGCACTGGGAACAGGCCGTTGAAGCATAGGCACAGCTTGCACAGGTCAATGGAATGGACTAGGAGGCATGGAGATGGCGTAGGTGGTGGTTGAAAGCGTGCGAGTGCAGTGGCAATGAACATTTCTGACGGAGAGGACAGTTCGGCTAGCGAGTCTTTCCATGTTGTTGGTAACACTCAATTGCCTTGGATTGAGCATCCTTGTAGTGCCTGGTCTTGCTCGTGATCAACGTTGCGATGCGATCTTGATCGTGTCTGAGGTCGCAGTTGTCGAGTCACTGCTGATTGTCCTCACGGCGGCTAAATCCCCGTCCCACTTCAAGCCAAACAAGCTCTCCAAACAACACCCGCTTCCTGCTTTGGGTTTTCAATTCAAACTTTCGGATGAGTAAATCCCTCGTTGCTGCTCAGTTTGGCCGTGCAATCGACACTGATAAGCGTCAGTGCAGGACATGCATCCCTGTCATCGTCTGAACTCAGGTCGACTAAAAAAAAGTGGGCGGGCCATTCCATGACTCTTGGACTTTGGCTTCATCACAGTCAAACTCTTATAAATACCACAGAGTCACAGACCATATATAAATACCTGCCAGATCCCTTCAATACAATTCCTTCACACCTCCTCCTCCTCCTCCAAGTTATCATGTCCATTAGATTCATCACCGCCAGCGACAAGCAGGCCTGGCTGCCGCTCTGGCACGGCTACCTCACCTTCTACAACTCCTCCGTCTCCAGCACCGTCACCGACACCACCTTCTCCCGCTTCCTCGACCCCGCCAAGCCCGCCTGGTGCCTCGTCGCCGCCGACCCCCAGGACCCCTCCAAGCTCGTTGGCTTCGCCGCCTACGTCTTCCACCTGTCGACCTGGAACGTCAATGACGTGATTTACCTCAACGACTTGTTTGTGGACCCCAAGACGAGAAATGGCGGGATTGGGAGGAAGCTGATTGAGGAGCTGTACAGGCAGGCGGAGGTGAACAAGGCGCCCAAGGTGTACTGGCACACGCAGCGGTTTAATCACAGGGCGCAGTTGCTGTACACGCAGGTCGCCAAGGACGACGACCGCAACGTCTACAAAAAGGTTTTTCCCTACGAGTAAACTAAATTTCAGAGAAAAAAAAGAATAATTGATTGTTCGTTATATTTAAGTAAAATTTCATTTAGACATCAAAAAAAAAGTTATCATAATTTGGCAGCAAAATCGACTGGTTTAGTAGTCGTTGTCGCGGCGGTTGCTGGATCCGTACGAGTCGGTGTTGGACGAGCCGTAGGAATCGTTGTTTCTGCCAGAAGAGCCGTAAGAGTCGTTGTTGGAAGATCCAAACGAGTCGTTGTTTCTGCCAGAAGAGCCGTAGGAATCATTGTTGGAAGATCCAAAGGAATCATTGTTACGGCCAGAGGAGCCGTACGAGTCATTGTTGCTTCTGCCAGAGGAACCAAACGAGTCAGAGTTGGAGGAACCGTACGAGTCATTGTTGCTTCTGCCAGAGGAGCCAAAGGAATCCGAGTTGTTGTTTCTGCCAGAGGAACCGTACGAGTCCGTGTTGGACGAGCCAAACGAGTCGTTGTTGTTGCGGCCAGAGGAGCCATACGAATCAGTGTTTGAGGAGCCGTATGAGTCGTTGTTTCTGCCCGAGGATCCAAACGAGTCATTGTTTCTGCCCGAAGATCCAAACGAGTCCGAGTTGTTGTTGCGGCCAGAGGATCCATAAGAATCACTGTTGGAAGAGCCGTACGAGTCAGAGTTGTTGTTGTTTCTGCCAGACGAGCCGTACGAGTCGTTGTTGTTGCTGTTGGAGTCGCGGTTGTTGGAGTCGCCGCCAAAGACCTTGTTGGCGAGTCCAGAAAGACCGCCCTTGCTGTTGCTGTCTCTGTTGTTGTCGTTGTCACCAAACATTTTTAATAATAGTAGTAGTAGTAGAAGTAGAAGTAGTTAAGGAAGTAGAAGGTAGTAGCAAGTAATTGAAGAATCAATTGATGAAGAGGGATAATGGGGGCAATTTGAATGGTATTTATATAGTTTTGTAGAGTGGAGAATTGAATGGAGTGGACACAACCTTTAGTGTCGCAACAAGAGCAATAGGTGCGAGTTAATAGCGCAGGCGGTTTGGCCACGTCGACTGATTGGATTGAACTGAATTATTGAACTGAGTGTTTCATGGTTTGCGCAAATGTTGGAAATGTTGGAAATGTTGGAAATGTAAGGAAATGATCCATGGCGATGATGCCTGTGAGCACTGAACTGGAACCACTGGCAGGGCTCAACTGGCTGCACAAGTTGCTCAATTGCCCTGCCACTGCTTTCCTTGACTCAAATGATTTCTTTGAACTTGGCCATTGAGGCTCCAAACATCCTACAAGTTCCCGTTTGTTTAGTCCAGGCAATGGCTTTTTGTCCTGGGGTTTTCTGTTCCTGGGCCCTGGCGAGAAACCCCAGAGGGCCTATAGACAGCAACTATAGTACTGGCTTAGCTAAGCAGCTGAGCACGTTTTAGACAGAAACGTTGAGGCGTATGGAGTACCAGCTGAGGTACCAACCACAGCCTTCTTGCGTCATCACGATTGATGGACCCACAGACAGCTGGAATGATCCTAAAGAACTAGAGAGAACTTTCAGAGAAGTTGAGTGGCAAGTTCAGGGGGCTGAGGGCAATTCATCTATCGGCAACAACGCCTGCTCAAGTACAACTTGGTGGTATTTGCGACGCCCCTTCTAGAAAACGCACGTTACGCAAGCCAAGATTCAAACAATCTCGTGGGCGCCCTCCAACAATGGCCCAGGGTTTTAAATTGATCAATCCACTGAGTACTCAGTCCAGTGGGCTCAATTGAACAATTGATCAATTGAACAAGAGGAAGGCATCTCACGGCGGCAAAAGAGCAGGCAGTGCAAGTCCACGAAGGCAGCAAGAGGCAGTCAAAGGCAGTCAAAGGCAGCACCAGCCCACGCTCAAGGCGTCTCCATGTGGAGAACTTGAACTTGAACTTGAACTTCTTGGTAGTGATATTGATGAAATAAATAATAGCTCAAAATCTCATTCCATCCGCACCTAAAATAATTACAAAATATCCAAGTCAAGCTAGCAATCCAGGTAGTTATCCAACGACATGGATCAATTTTTATGAATTTCAACAGGGGGCAATTCTTGAAAAAGAGTTTGTGACGCAGACGAAAGAATCAAACAAATAACTCACGTGGCACATATTACATCACATGACTTGATTTGTTATATTGAAATTCAAACTAGTCACGTGATATCTGTGTTTAAAGTTATGTCACGTGATAATATTCATCAAGTACTCATTTATTAGCTAATACACGCGTCTTAACTCGCGTCTCAAATTAACTTCCCGGTTAGGCCTAATATTTACGCGTTCGCGGTTCCTAGCCCTTTGCCATATCACCAACTTTTTTCACCAACCTCTGTTTACCTACTCAACCGATCAGTACCATCCATCAAACAACACCATGAGCAAAGAAAAGACAGCCAGTGCTCCTTCCAGCAAAGACAACAAAGACATTCTTCCTTGGTAAGTCCTTTTTTTTTTTTCCTCAATCAACGTATACAGGCAGAGTGCTAACGAAGTAAGGGTCGAAAAGTACCGGCCGTCGACGCTGGACGAGGTCAGCGGGCACGAGAACGTCATCTCGACCGTGCGCCAGTTCATCGCCGCCAAGCGCGTCCCGCACATGCTCTTCTACGGCCCACCGGGAACCGGAAAAACCACGACCATCCTCGCCATTGCCCGCGAGCTCTACGGCGACCGCCACATGCGCAACTCTGTCTTGGAGCTCAATGCGTCGGATGATCGAGGTATTGATGTGGTCCGCAACCAGGTTAAGACGTTTGCGAGCACGAAGCAGATGTTTTTGGGCGGGACGAAGGAGGCCAAGAAGGAGGATGTGGGGTTCAAGCTGGTGATTCTGGACGAGGCCGACGCCATGACCAACCCAGCCCAGAACGCCCTGCGCCGAAGTATGTACAAGCCTACTGGAGTTTTGGTGCTAAGCACTTGCTAATGATCTAGTTATTGAAAAGTACACGGTCCACACCCGTTTTTGCATCATTGCCAACTACGCCCACAAAATCAACCCGGCCCTGCTTTCCCGCTGCACGCGCTTCCGCTTCTCGCCGCTCCCACCCGCCGCCATTGAGCGCCGGCTCAACATTGTAATCGCCGCCGAGCACGTCCGCATCGCGCCTGAGGCGTTCCAAGCCTTGCTGATCCTGGCCAAGGGCGACATGCGCAAAGCACTCAACGTGCTCCAGCCGTGCCAGGCCGCCGTCACTGGTGACGGAGAAGAGGAAGGAAAAGAGATTACAGAGGAGATTATTTACGACTGCGTGGGAAGTCCCCAGCCGGCGGATATCCAGGCCATGCTCGACCTCGTCCTCAAGAACGACTGGACCACGGCAGCGCGCTCCCTCACCGCCCTCAAAACCGCCAAGGGCCTCGCCCTCGCCGACATCCTCGACGGCATTGTCGCCGAGTTCGAGTCCTACGACCTCACCGCTGAGGCGAGAATACACTTGTTGGAAGGGTTAAGTGAGATTGAGTATAGGCTGGCGGGAGGCGGGAATGAAAAGATCCACACGAGCGCGGCGATTGGGGTGGTCAAGAGCACGCTCGAAGTCCAGGGCAGGGCATGAAAACGTCCCTTGTCGCCTTTTTGAAATAAATAAATATATTATTATACTAGTTTCTTTTCTTAGCTTTCTTTTGTAGTCCATGTCCATGTCCTAGTTCAACCCGCGGACAAGGGCCCAGTCACACGATATACCTTGGCGGTCCGCCCACTCCTTGGTCACCGCGTACCCGAGCGCCGCCGCTTCCTGCAGCGTCGAGAACGCGTGCAGCGGCAAGAAATACGGGTCCTCGAGCGGCCGGTACCCGCCCTCGTGCCGGCTCGTGGGCTGCACGGTCGGGTGCCGGCGCGACCAGGTCTGGGGGAACTGCTGCTCGAGCCGGGACTGGGCCAGGTCGCGCTGCCCGCGCTTGAAATCCTGGACGGCGGCGTCGTGGGCTTTAATGAGTTTCATGGCCAGGTCGCCAATGTCCGCGTCGCCTAAAGTGTTTGGGTTTGTATGAAGTTTGGTGATTTGTTCTTGGAGAGAGCTGGCGACGCGGAGGTGGATGAGGGCGCGGATCTGGTAGCAAGCGCCAATGAGGTCGCGGCAGTCGCCCTCCTCCAGCAGGTTGATCAGCCACCCCGTGTACGGCACCAGCGTCGCCCACGACCGCGTGTGCTTGACCCGTTGCATGACCACCTCTGCGCGGTCCTCGTAGTCAAAGGCCACAATGTAAGCCAGCAGCGCGTCCATGGCAATAACCCCCGCGCGCAAGGGGGAGGTCTTGGAGTGCTTGTCAGATTCGTGTTTTTGGTTGCGCGCAAGGTGAGCCCAGCGTGACATTTTCTTCATGAGCAGCTGGTGGTGCGACGCGCGCTGCTCTTGACTGGGCCGGGAGGCGCTGGTGGAGGCAGTGGTGCCGGCACTGGATTGTTTGCGCGGCTCGGGTGATATGGACGATTTGCTGGGCGGCCGGCTGGCGTGCCCGTTAGAGGAGCCACTGCTATTGCTTTTCGTTGTAGGTTTGTTTGGCACCGTTGCCGGTTTTGGCGGCAGGCTGGCCGGGGTCGTTGTTTTCTTTGTAGCCACAACCGTTGGACGCGCAGGAGGCACGTCAGACTCTTCTGAACTGGAGTAAGACCGGCTAATTCTGCTTCTCTTTATTGGTTCTGCCGGGGTCATGGCAGCGCTCGACAGCCGTTTCTTGGTGGTGCGCTCGGGCTCGCGGGGTTTTGGCCGCGTCGCTGCCTGTTTCAGTGCCTTGACGTTGGAGATTTTCAACGTCACCATGAACCGTTTTCTTTTTACCTGCTGTTGTTTCCTGTGGTGCCTTGCCTCGTCGCTCGACTCGGAGTCGGACACGAGCGCAGAGTCGTGGTGGCGGTGAAGTTTCTGGGGTCTGGGGGTCGGCGGGGGATGGTGTGCCGCGGCGTCTGTGCCGTCGCCATGCACGTGCGGCGATAGCTTCTCCTGTGGTATCGTGCCGTCGTAGCACCACGCCGGCAGCGTCGGCGACAGCATTGGAGGGATAGCCATGGGCGATCCTGGCGCAGAGGCCATGGTTTTTTTCAAGTCTTTTTCAAAAAGTAGTGTTTGTTGCAACTGGTTAATCTGTATGCGACCAGTCTAGTTTTGTGCGGTCCAGCGTATATATCAAAATGTAGGGTATCTGTAGATACTGGCTCTGGTTCATAGCGGTACGGGGTGTCTGCCGGTCGACAGGCCCATGCTTGGTGTGCAGCGCGTTTCTGGGCTAATCTCGAGGTGGATGTCCAAGAGAAGGTTGGAAAAAGGGAGGAAAGATCAAAAACCTGGAGAGGGAGTGTGGACTGTGCGCCAACCAGCAGCCATACAAGTAGTAGGGGTGTTCACTGCGTCAGAGCGTCAGATGCGTGTTCCTGGCACTGAGTGCGCTCAAAATATCTTTCTATTTAGACAAACTATGGCGGAGTGGTCGAACGCCCATCTGAAGATTCTAAGCACCGGGTTTAGCTCCCACAGAGTTTCGTACTTGGCAGACCGTTGTGCGGTGGCCACGTGATCTCCCAGCAGACTTACCCTACACATGCCTGCCTGCCTTGCCTTAAATGCAACAAACCACCCTACTCCTTACTTGCAACAAACGCTATTTCTGTGACCAATTCCGAAATGAATCATCACCGAGCGCCAATGACTCTACCGCGCCAGCTCAAACCCGCCGGGGCAGCGTTTCTGGATAATTCTGCTGCAGCGCTCCGGCAATTGGCGCCGCTGTGATTGGCAGCAACGGAAAAAAAATAAGGGGCGCGCCGTTTGGGCGTTGGCTGCGTAAGACTCGGTAAGAGGCATTAGCCGTTGAAAGGAACGCCAGGGAACATGAAAGACTGTTTTGGTACTTCTCTACATATAATACTATATATACTCCAAGGGTCCCGCAGGCACACCAGGGATTTTTGCTCAATTCACGTCCTAATTTATTTCCAACTACAGTCGCTCGTTAGCATGGCTCACGTTACTTACTCGAGCGCAGGCATTTTTACGTGTCCGCCGCGGTCCGTGCTCGCAGTCTCATGTCACTGCGTGGCTAGCCCTCCAGACCCCGCGAGCATCATGCACCAGCTAAAAACACGGTTTCCGGCAGCATATGAAACGTATCTACAGACCTGTTCAGTGAGTTCTACCCGCACCCTAGGCACTTGCTTACTAGTTCCCGACCAAGACTACTGGATTGCGTTCTTGTTTACAAGCCCAGGGAGAGCGCAAACGGTACCCTCCACGCTCGAGGCCACACGCGCGGCAATCACAGACCTCCTTCGGCAATTGCATACAGACAGGTATATGCGCAGCGTGCTGCCTGGCGACGAGTATATACCCACCATCAACGCGCCTCGACTCAATTACCACGACTTGGGAGTGCCTTGGGAGCTCACTGCACAGGTCCTGACCTCGTTCCCCTTTAAATTTCGCATCTTTCTCTAGATTAAATGGACTTTTTTGTATTGCTCTCTAATTTATTAATATGCACAGTTGATGAAACTTTGGCTCGCGGTGAACGAAAAGCCTTTAAACGGCTGTGACAGGTCGCTGGCCATGGGAAGTGCACCGTCAGTATCTGCCATGCCTTGTTCCACAGGCGACAGGTCCATGCCCGTGAAACTATTGGAAAAGTTCTCGGCCAGAACCGGGTCCGTGATGAGCGGTTGAATGGGCGGCACAATGCTGGAATCACGAGCCTCGAGCTTCTTCCAATCAATCTTGCGGAAAAACCGGTGCTTTTTAATAGTCTTTTCAAAGTCCTTGTAGCCCAAACGCTTTTTTGGTTCCTTGCGAAGAAGCTTGGTCATAATGTCTTGTGCGTCTTGAGACAGGTAGAAGGGGAAATCCGGCCGCTTGGCCTTTTTGATCTTGTTTAAAATCATCTTGTAGCTGTTGCCGGGGAATGGCGGCGAGCCTGTCAACAAATCGTAGCAAACGGCGCCTAGCGACCACCAGTCCACGCCGTAATCGTATGACTCGCCCTTGAGAATCTCCGGGGCCATGTACTCGGGGGTGCCCAAAAAGGTGTTGCACTGGCCAGACTCGTCGGTCGACACTTTACTCAGCCCAAAGTCCGTCAAGATCAAGTGCCCATCAGCGTCCAAGAGACAGTTCTCGGGTTTGAGGTCTCTGTAAACGACGCCCACATTGACATGTAAATGGTTCAAGGCAAGAACCATTTCGGCACAGTAAAAGGAAACCACATCCTCCGTAAGCATGGCGTTGGTGGCCAGGTGGTGGAACAACTCACCGCCCTGGGCGTACTCCAAAATAAGATAGAGCTTTTGCTGGTCTTGCATGGCGTAGTAAAGCTTGACAATGTAGGGGTGTCGCACCGACTCTAGAATTTCCTTTTCAGTCTTGGTCTGCTGGATTTTCTTTTCCTCAACAATCATGGACGCCTTTTTCAGTTGCTTTTGCGCGTAGAGCTGGCCGTTGGCTTTATCTCGCACAAGCATGACTTTGCCGTAGGTGCCGGTACCAAGAACTTTAAGACGCTCAAAATCGCTAGGCCGTTTGCGCAAACTGTTCTCCTTGATGCTGTGTTCTTCAATGAAACTTGAAACAAATGGCTTTTCGATTCCAACTTCAAAGGACTTGCCAAGTCGGCTAGAAGGTGAGCCCGCCGAGCCGGGCTGCATGGCAAACATGGACGACCGGTGGCTGGCGGCCACGCCACCTTCAATAGCAATAGGCGCCGCTCTGACAAACAAGTCGCCAACAGTGTCTTCCGACTCGGCCATTTCAGCCACTGGATCGATAATGAGGCCGCTGGGATTGGCCGAAAGCGAAACAGCCTCGACGTGAGAGCTGAGACCGTCCAAGTCGTCAAATTCAAAAATGGCGGCCATTATAAGTAGTAAGTGTGGATGTTTTTATTATCTATGCCAGTTAACCGGCTTCTAAAAGTCTCTCTTCCAGTCGAAGCACAAGGCAGAAGGTGTATGGGGGCAGAGACTTGGCCGGGATCTAATTGTAAAGAGAGAGCGAAACGAAGTCAAACGCGGTAGAAGAAAACTTCATCGGAAACAGCAGAGACGCGGGAATAAATAGATGAGAAACTCGGAACTAAAAAAGAACGAAACGAGAGAATGCAGCGTTTTAAAAGTCGAAATGAAGCAGTCGTGTTGTGAAGCCAAAAAAAATTAGCTTCCCAAAAAAAAAAAAAAAAAAAAAAAAAAAAAAAAAGGCGGCCCTTGCCCCACGGCCCAAATAGAACTGAAACCGTTTCGCTGCCCAAAATTAGTGTTTTGCACGCCGCGCCATTCCTCCCAGCGTGACGGCCCCGGCTTGGGCGGCGCGCGAGACGGCAACGCGCAAGTGCGCAGGGTCCGGGCCCAGCTGGTGCGCAACGATGAAGGCCTCTGTCGTGTGCGCGTACACAAGGTCAAGGAGCCCGTCGGCACTAGAGCACACGCCCAGCGCCCCAAAGTAGAATGGCTTGTGCTGCAGCGCGCACTTTGCGTTAATTTCGGCAACCACTTTCTTTACGCAGTCCTGGCCAGAGAATAGAGTTTCACAAAGGTTGAGGCCAACTTGAGAAAGAATAATATCTTCGCCAGTGCCAGAAAGACACACGGCCCTCACGCTGTTTTGGTCGCTAAACACGTTTAGCCCAAGATTGAGCATGCCGGCAGGTCCGATGCGGCCGGGGGTCTTTAGAGTTACTCCCCCGGAACTGGAGACAACAGAGACGACGCCGTTGCTATCGCCGCAAATCACGCCAACTGTATCCTGAACTCCATTATCATCATCGTCGTCGAGCGGCGGTAGATCGGTGCCCAGCGACAGCTGTTTGTACCGCTTTTTCCATTTCAGAAATGACATCAGCGCACGGTCCGAAATCAGGTCTTGTTGCTCTTTCTGTAGTCCCTTTTGCTCGGCGTACTTTTCAGCGCCTCGACCTACTAGCATGACTGGTCGCACTCTGCCAATGAGGTCAGGCTTGTCGTCCAACAAGTCTTCTAGCATCTTGCCTGCAATAGTGCTTGGATGGGCATGCCCCATAACACATCCTACAGACGCTCCTAATCCCCTAGACGACTCCATTATACTGGCGTCACATTCGACCTCACCGTCAAGATTGAGTTGTGATCCATACCCCGCGTTTGTAAGTCTGGACGATTCTAAAACGTTGCATGCTCGCACGGCAGCCTCACGGCTAGGCAATCCTTCCTTCAACAAAGCCATTCCAGTTTGGCAAGCAAGTTTGCACAGCTTTTTCAACTCCTTTTCGTTTGAAACGGCGTGCCTGCCAGCTCCCACATGCAATGCAATGAACGGCGTACTTGCACTCATTTCAGTTTCAAGTCAATGTAAGCAATATCACTTCCACGCACACACACTGCTCCCTTGTACAAACCCCAGTTGGTTTCAAGACCTGAAATGGCAAACTTGGATTCGGAAGAGTCGACGGCAGTCAGTTTCTTGGCCGGTAAAGGGTCCTTTGTATCGTAGAATTTCACTTGCACGTCTTGAGCAACATCAGACCGGCAAAACGCGTCGTACAGCAGAATTGAACGTTGCCTCTGCGCTGTAGCTAGCTTGAATCCCTCTTCTGTCTCTTTGCCGCTATTTCCAGACATGAGAAACGCTGTGAAAATGCTGCAAGAAGAAGGGTCACCGAAAAAATGGTTCAAGTTTCAGACAAGCAAGATAAAGTTACCCTGACCCAGCCCAATATTTTTCTCAAAAAACCCACTCTTCAAACCTCTTCCCTTCTTCCACTCCGCTCCATATCGTGATATAGGTAAACTCTTGTTACTTTTGAAACAGCTAACGTCTAGATATTGCAATGTCGGTACCTCCTTGGCGCAAATTTAAACGTGAGTGTTTTTGTTTTCAGTTCCACGTTTTGGGTATATCTAACCAGCTTCAGCATCGTACACTGCCGTACCGACAAGAACGAACCTTAGTAGACCAGCCCCTCCTCCAGCTCCACAACCGGCGGCTCCTGCACCGAGTGCCACCGATGCAAAGACACAATGGCCAGACTCCTTGAAGCAGTTTGTGGCGAACTGCTTTGACCAAATAGACCCCAAAGATACACCAGTCATGGAAACCCAGCTCAAGGAGGTTATAACTAAAGCATTTGAACTAGGATCGACTTGGACGATAGACTGGAGTAAAGCCACGCTGCCGATTTTGGAGCTTCGTAAAAAGGAAAAGAAAAGGTTACTTGCGCAAGACACATCTAGCACCAAAAAGCAAAAGACAAACAACAATAACACCAAGAAACAGTGAGCTCACCATTTCCCTTTTTTGCCACTACATGCTAATAGTTGATAGTAATAACACGTTTGAGCTTAATGAAAAGGAGGAGAAGAAATTGCAAAGACTCAAACGCTTCGAAAACAATAACCCGTCAAGCAACAAGCCTTCTCCTCCTGCGGCCACTGTCAATCCCAACGAACCCATAGTAGGACTTTCGACCACACTTGAGAAACGATATCTCCGTCTCACATCTGCTCCTGACCCTGCATCAGTTAGACCCCTGCACATTCTTAAACAAACGCTCGAGCTTTTGAAAAGGAAATGGAAAGAGGAGCAGAACTATTCGTACATTTGTGATCAATTTAAATCAATGAGACAGGACCTCACAGTGCAGCACATACAAAACGAATTTACGGTACTTGTTTATGAAATCCACGCCCGTATTGCACTTGAAAAGTCCGATCTAGGAGAATATAACCAGTGCCAGTCACAGCTTAAAGTCCTGTACGGCTTGGGGCTACCAGGGAATGACCATGAGTTCTTGGCTTACCGCATACTTTACCTACTGCACACTGGCAACCATGCCGATATCAGTGACATTCTGCTGGATCTAGAGCTTTCAAAGGAAAACGGCGCAACAGCACATAAGGGGATTACACACGCACTCGAAGTCAACGCCGCCATGTCGAGAAAGAACTTTCACAAACTATTCCAGTTATACGTAGATGCCCCAAACATGGGTGGATATGTGATGGATTCTTTCATTCAGCGGGAACGATACGCGGCGCTTGCAGCCATTTGCCGCGGCATGCGACCAAGTGTAGACGTTGACTACTTGACGCGTGAACTTGGTTTTTACAGCGAGCGCGACTTTTTCGAGTTTGCAGCAAAGAGCAACATTTCGCAGTTTTTCAAAAAGGTGAGCAGTGAACCAGATAGCAGCAGCAGTGCTGGCAAGGACAGCGAAAAGAGCATTCTTCAAACCAAGGAAGCCTATCCGATTATCGAGGGATTGAAATTAGCAGCATTTGCAAAAGTTGATATCAAGGGCCAGATCTAGTGTGGGGAATGTTTTCAGGAACAAACAGGCAAGGCATGAACAATGTTTTCAGGGATTCAAACGGGAAACTTTTGTGTGTTTAAGATATGATGATACATTTAGCTGCTGCGTGTCTGTTGCCGCTGGAAGATGTTGGCGCGTGTTGATAGCGCTCTCGTTGTGATGACTCTTGTTGCCATGCTGCAGTTGTTTGAATATTTATAATGAAAAATACAATGATAGTTCTCGACGCGCAATGGGTCTGTTAACGCATTATACTTTAGCTTGAACTTGTATTAACAGACGTTCATCTTAAGTCTTGAAAAGTAAGTTCAAAAGTCGATGGAGAAAGCAAAAAGAAAGACCTCCGATACGGGGAATCGAACCCCGAACTGCCCGGTGAAAGCGGACCGTGCTAACCGTTACACTATATCGGAAAGATTTTTTCATATTGAAAATATGCTAGTGAGAATGTAAAGCGATGAAAAAACTATCCTACTTTTTTTCAAAGAACATTTAATCCACAAAACTTTTAACCAAATCAATATACATTGTTCAACTTTTTGCAAAATACTTATGGCCTGTTATGTGAGTGGAAAGATATTTGGATAATGTAGGAATCATAGAATATATCTAGTTTCTGTTCAAAGGTAGATCTGATTTGATATTAACCGTTTATCTTGGCAAATTGAAACTTGTATTGAACAACAAAATTTATATATTTGTAGCAAACTTTATTATTCAAAGTTGTGACTTTTAGTGAGACTTGTGGAGTGTGAATATTCACGAAGTAAGTATGCTTCTTAGCAAGATATAAACCCCTTCAGCTAGCAGAAATTGGAACAAGAAGCTGAGTCCTTTTCTATCCAAGTGATTTGCAATGGAAAGTAACACTTACGCAGCTCTCTGGATTATAATGGGCTTGCGAGATATCAAAAACGTTTGGCGTTGAGGAAAACTTGAACCAATACCAATTCATTTGTTGAAACCTTCGTACTGCAGATGTGATCATGATAATTTTGAGAGCGGAATGACAGTTATTACTTGAAATTTTTGATATGAAAGAAGCTTCATGATATAGCGTCTGTTGGTAATTTTTTATTTGTTTATTGTAAATACTTCAATTTGCGCTAGTTATCCACTGTATTACACAAAGTGTATGATACTGGATAGACAGAGCATCGATGTTGAGCCGCAATATAACACCTTTGGCACAAGTTAACTCAGGCCATAATAATAGCTGTTTTGCAGAGCAATGCTACAGCGAAAGTGCATGGAATCAAACGTAGTCTTCAATGATAATTATAAAACTAGAGTTTATGAGTTTATAAAAGACATAGTACGAAAACAACGTACATTGAACAACGAGTGATTCACAGTTGGAAAAACCGAACTGTACCAACGAAAAATAGACGGGAAAATAGCGCCGCGCGTGGTTTGACGTTCCAACATTTGAGCACCCTGCATTGATGTAATTCTTATCTGAAATCTGTGCATTTGTTCTCGTCCACGAGACAAACTTCGCACTAGCGTACTGAGTTCCAACATTACTTAACGCGCCTTTATGCCTGATCAACGGCCGTCATGCTGGCGACCACAAAATTTGTACTGACAACCAGTGTTGTTCTAGCTAGCACTGCGCCTTGAGAGCAGCTTGGTGAAAACTGTCCGTGTGTTTGGCAACGCGTATATTTCTAATGGTTTGCGTGCAAGGGCTTGGCTCCATCCGTTGTTGACGAAGAATTACTAAAGCACGAAACTATATTTTGGACCAATCACAGGCGACTCCCACACTAAAAAAAATTATCTCCGTTATTGACCCAATTTACAACGAAACGGAAATAAAAAATTAATTAATCTCCCAAATTTTCAATTTATTGGATTTCGTTCAACTCCGCCAAAGCACTGAATTGTGACGCTCTCTACTCTTTACTGGCTTAGGAACGTCTTGACACTCACTCCATGGTTCTCTTTTCTCTTGGACTCTGCGAATTAGCTAAAGTAACGCCATGGCTCAAGTAAATTTGTAATGTGCTCACAAGGGACGGCGAAGCCTTCGTGACTGAACTTCACCAAGTGTTGATTTGCATAACAGGCCAAGAACGCTAGCTGAAGAAATAATATAAAACAGCTTGACCGTCTTGTTAGTTCAGGTTCTTTTCCCATCAACACTCAAAACAACAACAAGCAACTCCAGAGTTTCTACTTCCAACTTACTTCATTTCAAACATGTCTTTCAAGCCTACTATTACTATCATTGGTGCCAACGGTATCCTGGGTGCTCACACCCTCCGTGCCATTCTTTCTGAGCCCTTCATCAACTCCTACGCTTTGCCAATTCGCGTTGTTACCCGTGATCTTCCCAAGATCTCTGCTACCTTGGGTAACCCCAGGGAAGGTACTCTCAAGGCCTACTTGGCCAACGTTGAGACCGGAGATGGACTTGACGCCGCTTTTGAGGGCGCCGATGTTATCATCAACCTTTTGGGAATCAAGTTCACTCACAACAAGGTTGCTGATGTCGCTGCCTCTTCTGGCGTCAAGGTCTACATTCCCTCTGAGTACAGCACTTACATTAACGGAACTGGTCTTTTCAAGAACCTTTACAAGTTCAAGATTGATGCTTTGGCTTACGCTCGCTCCAAAGGTTTGAACGCCATTTCTGTTGCTACTGGCAACTTTTTGGAGTGGCTCCTTGTCACCCCCGTTTTTGGCATGAATGTTCCTGAAAAGGGCAAGCTACTCTACTACGGTGATGCCGACACTAAGATTACATCCACCTCTTTGGTCGACGTTGGCAAGACCCTTGCCTCTTTAGCCGCCAAGGACCTTGCTACTATTCCCCAGGAGGTTGTCGTTGGTGGTGACACTTTTACCATTGGCGAGCTGAAGGAGGCCTACGAAGAGGCGACTGGCACCAAACTTGAGCTTGTTGAAAAGCCCCTTGCTGAGATCAGAGAGGAGGGCCTCAATATTGTCGCCAACGGACCCAAGTCCGTTGCTGACTTTGGCACTGGTCTGCGCGCTGTAATTGCCACTAGCCACGCTACTTACGACGCCAAGAACAATGAGTACGTTTCCAAGGATCTGTTCAAGTTCTCTACTCTCAATGAAGTTGCACAAGCTACTCTTAGAAAGTAAGAGTGAACTGCAATCACATAGTGATCCTGCTCCTGCACATACTGTTGTCAAATGAATAAATATATACAATAACAAATATGAATCAATAAATCAATGAATCAATAAACCAATAAATCAATAAACAAGAATCAACATATACCTGCAATAAAATTAAACAATTTTCTTCCATTAGCTCGTATTTTAAATATTATCACGTGACTACACTGATATTCTGAATTTCGTACATGTCCACGTGACCATGTGTATTTCGAGGCACGGGTGTATTTTTCAGCGCCCTCGCCCAAAGCGAGCGATTTGAATGGAGTCAAAAATTTTTCGGTTCAGCAGGCTTACACGTCGCATTCACCACCGCCATAACCCACATCAACCATGGCCCCTCCAGCTCGCCCCGAGAACGTTCTCAAGGTATGTCTCCACAGCTGAATTGCTGCCGGATCACTGGATCTAACTCTTTTTTAGCGTGCCGATGAGCTTATTGCCGTCGATCAGTCGTCGGCTGCTCTCGAGCTTCTCTACGATACTTTGACCTCCAAGCGTAGTCGTAACGTCAGCGTCTCCTTCTTGGAGCCCATCATTCTCAGATTCATTGACCTTGCCGTCAGTCTGCGCAAGGGCAAGCTCGTGAGAGATGGTCTTTACCAGTACAAGAAGATTGTTCAGGCCACCAACATTCAGTCTCTTGAGGTTGCCATCAAGCACTTCATTGAGCTCTCTGAAAAGAAGGTCGCTGAGGCCCAGGCCCAAGCTGACAAGATCATTCTTGACGCTGATGAGGACCTTGAGGCCTCTGAGACCCCCGAAGACATTTTGCTTGCCACTGTCTCCAGTGAGCAGAGCAAGGACAGAACCGACAGAGAAGTCGTTACTCCTTGGCTCAAGTTCTTGTGGGAGGCCTACAGAGGCTCCCTCGACAGTTTGCGCAACAACTCTCGCTTGGAGGTTCTTTACAAGACGACCGTTTCTCAAGCTTTCGACTTCTGCATCAAGTACACCAGAAAGACTGAATTCCGCCGCTTGTGTGAGCTTTTGCGTTTGCACTTGAACTCCGCTTCTACCCAGATCCGCAACACTGGTGCCCCCAACCCCATCGACCTCTCTGACCCCGACACTCTTCAGAGATACCTCGACACTCGTTTCTCTCAGCTCAACGTTGCCGTCAAGCTCGAGCTCTGGCAGGAGGCTTTCAGATCTGTTGAGGATGTTCACACTTTGCTCAACCACTCCAAGCGCCCCGTCAAGCCCGTCATGATGGCTAACTACTACGAGAACTTGACCCGTATCTTCTTGGTTTCTGACAACTACTTGTTCCACGCCGCTGCTTGGAGCAAGTACTTCTCTCTCATGCTCCAGGCCCGTAACAGCAAGGAGGAGGACCTTACCCGTATTGCCTCTTCTTTGTTGATCTCTACCTTGGCCATCCCCACCTTCCCCCAGTCCCAGCTTAGAGGTGATTTCCAGGAGGATGAGCTCAGACACCGCAACACTCGTCTTACTTCTTTGCTCAACCTTGCCAAGAACCCTACCCGTGACGCTTTGCTCAAGCAGGCTCTTTCCAAGAACGTTTTGAACTACGTCCGGCCCGAGATCCATGCTCTTTACAAGATCTTGGAAGTTGACTTCCACCCTCTCAGCATCAAGTCCAGAATTGTGCCCATCATTTCTGCTATCGCTGGTATCCCCGAGTACAAGCCTTACTTCAAGCCTTTGTACGATGTCATTCTAACTCGTCTCTTCCAGCAGCTCTCCCAGGTCTACGAGACTGTCAAGTTTGACTTTGTCATTGACCTTGCCACTTTCCCTGCTCCTTTCCACTCTTCTCCCACCGCCATTGAGAAGTTCATTGTCAAGGGCTGCCACAAGGGTGAGTTCGACATCACCATTGACCACGAGACCCGCTCCATTACCTTTAAGGATGACATTTACGACGAGTCAAAGGTCAACAGTTCCATCACTGAGTCTGCTTCTTCTCTCCAGTTGACTCCTTCTGAGATTGTCCGCACCCAGCTTTCTCGTCTTGGACAGACCTTGTTCTCTGTTGTCTCCCAGGTCGACAGCAGCTTCATTGAGGAGCGTGACAGCCTGAGAGAAGCTGCCATTGAGCGCGCTTTGGTTGGTGCCCAGGCCGAGAACAAGCAGACTCTTGAGGACCTTAGAGCCATTGAGAACAAGCAGCGCGAGGCCGAGACCGAGCAGCGCAAGCGTGAGGAGGAAGAGGCCAAGAACCGACTTCTCAAGATCCAGCAAGACCAGGAGGCCGAGCGTCAACGTCTTGCCGATGAGGCCGCTAAGCGCGAGGCTGAGAGCCGTAAGCGTGAGGAGCAGGCTCTTTTGGAGGCCGAGAAGAGAAAGGTCGCCGAGGAGATTAACTCCAAGGGAATCATTAAGATTGATGTTGACAACATTGAGGAGTACGACACCGCTGACCTCCGTGTCTTGCAGATTAAGGAGCTTGCTAAGGTGAACAAGGAGCTTGCTGAGCGTATGAAGGCCGTTGGCCGCAAGGCTGACCACATTGAGCGTGCCATTCGCCAGGAGGAGATCGGTTACTGGCTCAAGGACGCCGAGAAGCAGCAAGAGGTCGACCAGAAACTCCACGAGACCCGCTACCAGGCTTTGCTTGCCAAGACCAAGAAGGACCACGAGGAGCGTCTCGCTTTCAAGAAGCGCGTCGAGCGTATCATGCCGGACTACTTTGCCATTAGCAAGGCTGTTCAGGACGCCCGCAAGGAAGAGTTTGAAAAGTCCAGAAAGGAGAAGGCTGCCGCTTTTGAGAAGGAGAAGGCCCAGCGTATCAAGGAAGTCACTGCCCGCAGAGAGCTTGAGCGTCAACAAGAGCAAGAGCGCAACGAGCGCGAGGCCCGTGCCACCTTTGAGAAGAACCAGAGACTCCGTGAGGAAGCTGAGCGTGCTGCCAAGAAGCAGGCTGAGGAGAAGGAGAGATTGGCCAACTTGGCCAAGGACCTTGCTGAGTCCCGCAGAGCCGGTGACTTGGCTGCTCAGAAGCAGGCCGAGCGTGACGCTGAGATTGAGCGCAAGATGGCCGAGCGCAAGGCTGCCCTCGCCTCTGGCTCTGGTGCTCGCTACACTCCTCCTACCCGCAGCGCTTCTGCCTACGTTCCTCCCGCTGCCAGAAGTGCTGGTTCTTACGTTCCCCCGTCTGCTAGAAGTGCTGGTGCCTACGTCCCTCCCTCTGCTCGGGGTGGTGCTCCCGGTGCCTCGCAGGCTCCTACCCGCTCGTTCTCTGCCCAGACTCCTCCCCAGCCCCAGCAAGAATCCCAGCAACAGGCCAACCCCAACGCTCCCTACCAAAGAGCCGCCGGTTACGTTTCCAAATTCAACTTCGCCAAGAAGTCCACCTAAACTCCCTCCATTGTTTTTCCGTGTTATTAGTTGTATAGTTTTGATTTTTTGAAAAGCATTAAAAGTTGTTTTCTCCTAAATTGCGTGCGTCGTCGTAGATCGAGCCAGGGGAAGAGGCTGGGACCAAATGTAAACAAGTGTTCTTTTTTTTTTTTTTTTTCCAACCTTCTCCTTTTCCACTCAACTCTGCGAAAACAGCATCATCCACAATGGCCCCTACTTTCTTCGAATCTATCAAGCGCGACTTCAAGGACGTCACCGTCAGCGCCGACCAGCAGATCAACACCAACGAGTTCCTTGAGGCCGCCGAGTCTCTCGTGACTCTGTTTGATCTCCTTGGATCCACCGCCTTCTCGGTTGTCCAGAACGACATGACCGGCAACATCACCAAAATCCGCAACCAGTACCTCAAGAACCCCGTCGCTTACGAGACTTTGCAGGCCATCGTCCTCGCCGAAAAGGACGAGAAGAAGAAGGATGCCACCCAGGGTCTGCTGTGGCTGACCCGCGGCCTGGCCTTCACTGCCCTCGCCCTCCGCAACAGTGTGTCCAACCCCACCGAGGAGCTCAACGCTTCGTTCACAAAGTCCTACGGCGAGACCCTCACTAAGTACCACAACTTTGTCGTCCGCGGTGTCTTCAAGGTCGCCATGAAGGCCTGCCCTTACCGCAAGGACTTCTACGCCAAGCTCGGTGACGACCAGGCCGTCGTCCAGTCCGAGCTCGAGGCCTGGCTGGCCGCCCTGGAGAAGATTGTCTCCATCATCGAGGCCTTCTTTGCCTCTGGCAACTACGGCAAGGGATTGTAAAGACCGAGTTTGGCGTTTGGATGTATTAATTTATAGTAGATGACTTGACAATTTATTGTGTATATTTTTTTTTTTTCCTTATACCTTTTCACTGGTCCCCAACATTTGGAAAGAACCGAACGACCGTAGGTTTCTCGAAGCGAAGCAATGGACAAAGGTAAACGGGTCGACGCGAATAGGTGGTATCCGAACCCGTCGCTGGGCCTGGAAATATGGGGCCCGTTGGTCCCCGCCAACGACGTCAAGGAAGGACTGTACGCCCTGTCGGGGATCCAAATGGCCACCGGTCTTCTCCTGTGGTGGATCCCCGGCCGCATGAAACGCAACAGCATTGCAGAGAGCCGGTTCGGTTTGCCACCGAGTCCGGCTACCGTGTGGCGCAACCGGCTTCTCAATGTCACGGGCATCTTTTCGGGTACGTACTTGGTTTACATGAGTGTTTTAGAGCTGGTGCGGTTACAGCTGTCGAGAGATCCGTGGGTGGAAGACGCCAAAGCGGCAAGGCGCAGGGCAGAGGCTGTCCACGGCAAGAACAAGGTCTCTTGGTGGTTCGGGCCCAGAGGGTACCGGGCTGTGGACTATACTGAGTGGAAACGGCGGGTTGACGAGCAGCTCGAATCAGCACCAAAGAAGACACTGAGCTCTGAACCACAGGAGCAGCAATCGCAGGTACAACAGCACAAGTGGACGGTCGTCAAAGACGTGCACTCTGAATTGAAAGAAGCCAACCGCAAACGGGCCAACGAGATCCTCAAGCACGAAATCGACCGTTTAGAGGACGTCCCCAGTCTCATTGAGCAGCGGCACGACGAAGAGGCCCTGCTACACAAGAGCGGCGCGGTAGAGGAGGCTGATGATGACGAGGACGAGCATGAGGAGTGGATCCAGCTGGAAGCTTGGAAGGTGCTGCGCAAGGAGATTGAGGTGCATATGCGCCTGTTCCCGCATACTTGGATCCTCGACGAGCAGGACCAGCCCGTCAAGCAGGAGAAGGAGCTGGTGATCGTGGTCCTGTCCATTGGCGAGGACCCGCACCAGCCGCCGCGCAACAACTAACCGCTGTATTTACATATATTGATTACGCTTGAATAAACCCCATTTTGCATTTTGGCCGCGGTGGTGTTCGCGACTTTCACAAAGTTTTGTGGGCGTTTTTTGAAATTCCTTCCACGTCGTAACTTTCACTCCATCCAACAACTCCACCAAACCTCACGCAATGAAGTCCAACCAGCTGCTGAACCTCATTTTTGCCATTGCGGCGCTTTTCATGGTCGTCGTCGCTGCTGCCGAGAAAGCTGCCGACGGACTTCCCAAGCTCAGAGTTGGTAAGTGCCACAAACCAGCAATGAAGCTTGACAATCACCGTTTGTAACACCCGCTCTAACTCAATCGTTTAGGAATCCTCAAGAAGGTGCCTGCCGAGAAGTGCCTGCGCAAGGCCCGCGCCGGTGACGTTATTAGCGTGCACTACACTGGCGCCCTCCTTGACGGCACCGTGTTTGACTCCTCGCTGCGGCCCGGCCGCCAGCCCCTCCAGTTCGCGCTCGGCTTGGGCCAGGTCATTGAAGGCTGGGACCGCGGTCTCATTGGTATGTGCATTGGCGAAAAGCGCAAGCTGACCATCCCCAGCCACCTCGGCTACGGCAGCGCCGGTGCTGGCAACGCCATCCCGCCCGACGCGACGCTCGTCTTCACTACCGAGCTCATTGGCATCCAGGGCTACGAGGCTCCCGCTGCTGAGGAGGAAGAGGTCGAGGTTGAGGCCCCCAAGGCCGAGAAAGAGGCCGAGGACTTGCCTGAGCCCGAGACCAAGGTCGAGGACGAGCCCGAGCAGGAGTCTGCCACCGAGCCCGTCAAGGCCAAGCCCACCCCCGAGTCTGTCAAGGAGGACGCTGCTGCCCCTGCCGCCGAAGAGGCCGAGGCCGAGGCCACCGGCGTTGACAACGATGAGCTTTGACTCGGTTGCTGGTCAGCCGTCATTCTGGGCGCGTTCGTCTGGCACTTTCCAAAGTCCGCCGTGCGAATGCATTCTACGAAACTCGAGTAATCCATAGTATATACTAGTATATAGCCATACTCAATGGAATTAAACGTCCAGTTGTTGTAAAATTCTCTTGTACCTGAATCACGAGCCGGAAACCGTGCTTGATATTTTCGTTACTTTTGAGATCCCCGACTTTTTCAGATCCCGTTTGATAAGACCACACATTTGCGCAATGACCTCGACGTTTGAGCAGGACAAGGCCACCGTTGCCGACTTGATCTCGGGCACAACCGATTTCACCGTCTTCTACACCACGGGCACCCGTTCTGCGCCTGCAACTACAGCCCAGACCGGCCCGTTGCTCGTGCTGGACGCATCCTTCAACCCGCCCCACAACGCGCACCTCGCGCTGCTGACCGAGGCCGTGCGCCACTACAGCTCACAGGCCAGCCCGCAAACGCCACCGGAGGTGGAGGTGCTGGTGCTCATGGCGACCAACAACGCCGACAAGCCTGGCCAGGACGCGGCCAACTACGCCCGGCGCATGCACCTCATGCGCCTCTTTGCCGACGCCCTCGTCGACCTCTTCCAGGCAGGGTCTACAGAGGCAACGGCAAGGCCAGCGTTTTATGGGTCAACTGGCGTTGGGCTCAAGGTCAGCGTGGGGCTGACTTCGCGTTCCCGCTTCACAGACAAGTTCGCGCAGCTCGCCGTCCACCCTTCCTTCAACCCAACCCCTACCACCGACAGGGGCATTGTGTTCTTGGTCGGGTTCGACACGCTCGTGAGGATCCTCGACCCCAAGTACTACCCGCCGCCGTCGTCGGTCGCCAAAGCCCTCGGCGGGGAGTTCGAGGCCCGCGTGCGCTTTTTCGTGCTGGCGCGGGACATGGCCGCCGAGCCCCTGGCCCTGACCGGCACTGGGGCGGGGAATGGCACTACAGGCACGCCCAGCAACCGCAGCGATGCAAGCCAGAGCGAGCTCGAGGCCTACGTGCGCCAGGTCGCAGCCGGCGCGGTCCAGGGCGTGCCCGCGGCTTGGGCAACCCGGATTGACGCTGCGCCGGCCACGCCCGCGTCTGAGGGAGTCAGCTCCACGGCCGTGCGGCGGGCGAGTGCTGTTGGCAGTGGCGCAGAGGCGACCGCTGCAGCGGAGGCGGCGGCGAGCGTGAGGGCCATGACGCCCAAAAAAGTGGGTGAGTATATCATTGAGCATGGCATCTACGAGAACCAGTAGTAGCATAGCATATAGTCCATATCCATGTACGATGAAGTAATTACTGGTATTTGATATTTAATCAATTGTAATCGAGAAACAATAGGAAGAAGAAAAACAATATTAAACTATACAAAGTAAACTAGAAAATAAATTCAAATAACAGACTAAAAAATCAAACAAAGTCAAAGAAAAAAAAAACAATTTTGGTCTATTCCCTCCTTTCATCAGTGAAGATGAAAAAAAAAAAGATAAAAAGACAGAGGAGAAAGGATTCGGATATTAATGATAATATACAAGTTTGTCGTCTGCACAGAACTCGGTTCGGTTCACGTACTTTTGGGTTCCCAGTATGTCGGGTGGCCCTGAACCCCGCGCCCTCCCCAAAGTGAAACCAGCCCAGTCACCCCCCTTTACACTCAATGCTTGTGTAAATCGGGTTCATCAGGCTGGTCCATTAGGGATGGCGTTTGTGTCGGGGTCCGGGGCCCCCTCCTGTCAGGTAGAAATGAGGTTGGTGTAGTTGTGCACATACGAAAACACGCCATCAAAGAAATCGTCAAAGGTCGCGTACTGCGTAATGTCGGGCATTTCAAAGATGGGCTCGCCGTCTTCTGTAAGCATGGGCGGTGGCGGCGGCGGGGCGTTGGGGTCGTCAAGGGCAGTGGACGGCGGTTGCAGGGTGAAGTCGTCGTGGACGGGCGCGGGGGCGGGCGTGGCTGCCTCCGAGACCATGCCGCTCGCGAGCCCGCTTCTTTGCTGCTGCTGGGCCATTTGCATTTGTTTGGTGCCAGCCGGGCGCGGCGAGTTTCTGACGCGCGGCGGGAACAGGTCAAGCGCGCCCTTGCGCGCGCCCTGAATGACGCTTTTAATAATCCGCGCAATGCTGTTTATGATATCGCGCGACTGCTCGCCCATGTGGCAGAGGTACCAGTAAGTGCGCACAATCAGCGACAGGCTGTTGACGGCGACAGGCGTGTACTGGAAGTAGTCGCAGAGGGTCATGACCGCGTAGATGAGCACACACAACGGGTGGTTAGGCATGCCTGAGATGCGCGAGGGCGAGAGGTCGAGGATGCAGTTGAGGATACGTACCGCCGAGTCCACCGCGCACGTGCGCATGGCCTCGGGCGAGTAAAGCTGCGGCGACCCCGAAGCCTCGCGGTCGTTGGCCGTAGTGTTGGCAGCGGTCGAATCTTCATCACCGTAGCGGCGCGCAAACACAATAAGGCAAAACTCGTATCCGATCAGCAGGTTACAAGACTGCTGGCGGTCGGCCTCGAACTCGCGCACATGCTGGTCGCGCCACGCCGTGAGGTACCGCATGGACCTTGCCTGTTGAGACGCCAGCAATGCTTGGTACAATCTAATTTCAGCCACGACGATTGCGTCGTTGACTGTGTGCCCTGGGAGCTGGTAGATGAGCGTGCACTGGTCAAGGTACTGCTGGGGCACAATGACGGGCCGGCCCGTGAGAATGGCGTACTGGTGGTGCACGGCACAGATCGAGTTCCACAGCCGCAGCGAGTACAAATCCTCTGCGGTCGAAGTCCCCTGCTGCGCACGGTCCATGTACTCGTAAAAGGACACGGAGAGGATAAACAGCTTGATGGAGTAGGACGAGAGCAGCCACGAGTCAAAAATGGGCTGCTTGGGTTTGCGCGCCATGTTGAACGCCGCAATGTAGTGCAACGCCTCAATGTCGCTGAGTTGTAATGGCGACGTCATGAGCGCCGTGCCGGTGAGGGACCGCACAATGCTAAACAACTGCGGCTGCAACGAGTCGTAAGTGCACTCGCTGTCGCATCGCATGCCTTGCAACATGAGCACACCCTGCAACAGCGACGACACCTCGCTGGCCTCTTGATGGTGGTAATCATGCTGGTGATTGCCCGCGGGGGAATCTTGGATCGTGTAAGCACCACACTTGTTTAAAAAGCAGTCGGTGAGCTTTGCACGCAGGTCCGGAGTCACGTTCTGCGCAATCCACGTGCCAAGGTCCTCGGAGGCGTGCCGCATGGTCGCGTACTTGTCGAGGCGCGCAAAGAGCTTGTAGTCAATGTCGCGAATGACGACGAGCGGCGCGCGCGTCGTGTCGCGGTCGAGCTGGGCAGCGTTGACAGAAGAGTGGGTTTGCTCGGGGGCAAGCGTCATGGGAGGGGATATGTGCGCGGGTGGTTGTTGGGGTTGCTGGGGTTGCTGCTGCTGGGTGGCAGACATGAGGTTGACGAGGCTGCCGAGCTGGTTGCTGATGTTGGCCAGCTGGTTCTCGAGCGAGTCCATGCGCCCACTGACATGCGTCACTTTCCTCGCCAGGTCGTTGCTCCCTGGCGTCACCGCGTCACCGGACTGAGTCTCGGGAGCGTCAGCAGTGTTGCTGCTGTTGGGCGCCTCCTCGGGGCTCGTAGTGGCCACGTCCAAGTCGACCTTGGTGAGGTAGTTGGGCTGCTGAATGTGCTCCGTGGCAAGCGAGCACGAGAGCCGCAGGACAAAGCACCGGTGGCACATGCCCTTGCTGGCGTCGAAATCGCACCGCGTCTTGAGCTTGCGGCACGTCTGGCACGACAGCGACCGGCGTTTCTTGGACTTGGGCGCGCCCGCTGCCCCGTTAGGGGCAGTCGTGCCGTTATTAGGACTTGGGCCATTGTTGTTGGTGCTATTGTTGTTGTTGTTGTTATTGCTGGTACTATTGACAGACGAAAACGAGTTTCTGCCGCGTTTGGTGCCAGTTTTGGCCGGAGCTGCGGTTTTGGGCACTGGCGGGCTGAGGGCCTCGTTTTTGACTGCTGCCAGCGGCGGAGGGCCTTGCTGTTGTTGCTGGTGCTGGTGCTGGTGCTGTTGGTGGAGGGTTTCAGCCGGCGGTGGTGCCGCGGCGTTGGTGTTTGCACGTGGGCGGGCAAACGCGGCGGCAGACTTTATCGGGGGCAAGACAACGTTTTCCTGGCCAGCGGGTCCCGTCGACGGGGCAGCAGAGGACGAGCCGGGCGTGGGTGCCTGGTCGTAGCGGGCAGGAGGCGTGGGGGCCATGTCCTGCTGGTGGTGGTAGGGCGACATGGCGTACTGGGGGCTGGGGTGCTGGTCGTAGGGCACGCCTGCGCCGGCGTAAATGGACGTCTGCATGGGCCCTGGCTGTTGATGCTGTTGTTGTTGGTGTTGTTGTTGTTGGTAGGGGTGGACGTACTGGCCGGCGGAGAGCGGCGGGAGGGTGCCGGGGCCTAGTGCATGCTGGACGTACGCAGGCTGCTGGTTTGGTTGGTGCGGAGGGAGCTGGTTTGGTTGGTTGGGTTGCAGGGGTTGGTGCTGCTGGAGGAGCGGCGCGTGCTGCTGCTGCTGCTGCTGCTGCTGCTGAGGGTGGTTCGGCGAGGGATGCTGGTGGATGTGGCCTGGTTGCTGCTGCTGCTGCGGTTGCTGCTGCTGCTGCTGCTGTTGGCCGTGGTGCGCGTGGGGCGGGTCCATGGTGGCAGTGGTTTAGAGAAGGAAGGAAGGGAAACAAGGGAAGAGTCAAAAGATTGAGGCCTGCACAAAGGACAAAGGCGCAGGATCTGACAGGCCCCGAATAAAGCGCGCATGAAGTCCCAGAAAAACGCGAAATTACACGCGGAACCAGCAAAAGCCCAGGCAAAATGGTGAAGCAGTGCAAGTCGAGCCGTCGTCCTGGTTGGCGCTGGCGTTGGTGTTGAGGTCTGGCGTTGGCGTTGGTTTGACAGGAGTCACCGAGTCGCCGGTCCAGCCACGGCCAGCAGCACCGAGAAACGCGTCCCTGGCAGCGTCACCGACCAGCCAAGTTGTGGCTGGTGCTTCATCCCTGAATACGCACGCCCAGCGTCTACGGTGCTACGGGTCGAGCGCGGCGGTGTCCTAGCCGAGCTCGAGTCGGGTTCTGGCCGGGTCTGGTTTGAGCTGTCAGGGCCGGGATTTAAGGCCCAGGCACCGGTGCAGCTGTCAAACAAGCGCGCCCCAGAAACAAAACTCAATCGCGACTTGGGGCAAAAAGACTGTGAAACACTGCAACTGGAATAAATACTATTTAGTTATTTGGTACTCAGTGATGATTCTAGTACAATACTTGAAGTGTCTGGAGTGCTAGTTTGGTCCTCAGTCTGGTGTTTGTGTCTGCAGCCAAGCAGTGCCAAGTTCAGCCAGACCAAATAAAGCCATGGACATGTCAAAAGATTAAAGAATGAACGGAATGAATTAAATACTAAATTAGAGTATATCAAAGACTGGATCAACGTCGCAATAACAAAACAGAAGGAATGAATATTAAATAGTGGATGTCACAGGTTTAGCAGTCCAGACAAGCTCTTGCTCGCTGTCTAGTCTGCACCCAGTACTTGGTTGCAGAGTTTGCTAGCGCAAACTCTATGCCTACTTCAAGTACCGTCCCTGCTCGAGCTCGTTCACGCGGTCCTCAAACTCCTCCTTGCTCTTGTCCATGCCCTCCTTCATTTCAAACGCAACCTTCTTGCACTTGTCCCAGTGCTCCCAAAACTTTTCCGCCTTCTTTAGCACATACGACTCCTTGAACGACGCCATCAAGTTGCGCGAGCTCTGCAGCACCGTCTTTTGGTTGTCAAGAATGTTGAGCTCCTCTTGTGGGGTGGTTTGGTGCGGGTGCGCGTCGGCATTGTCGGGGGAAGAGGCGGCGTCGAGCTCGGCTTGGATCTGGGCGAGGGCAGAGTCGAGGTAGGTGAAGCAGCGGGCCTGCGCGAGCACGTCGGCGCGGGTCACGTAGCCCATGTTGTAGAAGGACGATTTGATGTACGCGTTGGCCTTGTCCATGGTGTAGAATCTGTAGATGTGGTCTGGTTGAAGACTTGAAGTAGTGAACTGGAGACCTGAATGGAGAGGCGGGTTTGTTTATCTAGTATGGCTGAGTAAGCGTCAGCCGTGCGCAACTACAAGTATACGGGAGTGCAATACCAGCATGGCGAGTAGCGTGGTTAATGGACGGGTGATTGAGTAGACGAGCAGACTGAGTATACGATTGTAGAATAGACAGTGTAGTAAAGGTCCGGCGTTGGTGGTGGTGGCTGGAACGGGCAGGCTGGCTTGTGCGCACTTGCCTATCTAAGAACCGACTCACCAGTGGATTGAACAGAATAAACAGAATAAACAGAATGAATGATTGAATAGTAATTTAAATAGAAATAAATATAAGCAGCAACGACAAGCAAGACAAGCAACAGGCACTCAGCCTGGACAAATAAATATAAAGCACAGTGAAAAGGTAGCAAAGCAAGTTTAGACTAGGCAAGTCTGACTAGTCCAGTCTGACTAGTTGAAAGATGACGAGAGAGAAGACACGCTCATGCTGCTCGACGAAGTCCGTGCCTTGTACATTGGTTTCGGCACGTCCTTGGCCTGAACCTTGGCCTGCATGCTCGAGCCCGACATCCACCAGGCCTGCTCCTCAATGCACGCGCCCGTGTGGCAGCCGCACGAGAGCGTGTGCGTCGTGTCCGTTTGGTAGTCCTGCAGAATCAGCGACCGGTGGTGCTCGGGCAGCTTGACCAAAGGTGGTGTGCACTTGGACGGAATGTAGATGCTGGCGCGCATGTTGTTGAGCGAGTTGGAGTCCATTGCAGATACTAGTAAAAGCACAAGTATTTGAAGAATATAGAGGTTGGTTTGAAGATTCAAAATGGAGAGGAAACGGGCTGGTTTTTATATTCTCGCGAATTGTCACCAACAGCCTTGGACTTGAGGTCTATCGCTGCTAACCACGCTGTAACCACACACTAACCACATGGCTCGAGATAACGGCTTGGCCACGCCCAGCACTTATCGCAGAAACCACTTCTTAACCAGACATGTGGTTAACAAGTGGTTACTGAACCTTAATCCCGGAATAACTCGAGTCTGAGCATTAAACAAGCGCCGGTTTCGACGAACAAACAGTGCGTTCCATGGCGCCATTAAAGACTCGAAAGACATTAAAAGAACATGTGCGGACATGTCGGCTGGTATGCACGCAAATGTATCGACATGTTGCCAAATGCACAAACAATACGCCGTGAATAAGACACCCTTGGGCCTTGGGTGTGGTTTGCAAACCGTTGGCCCTTATTCAGCCGTGCACTTGCGACTGCGAACTGGTCTCGAAAGGCACCCACGTGGAGAAGCACACAAGAGTAGTCTACGCCAGTCGCCAGTCGGTGTAGCCAACAAGTTATAGTGAGTTATCCAGGCCTCATTTTGAAGGCACTTGTGTTGGTGAGTGGTTTGTATTGAATTGTATTCTAACGAAAGAAGGTCTTGACTGGAGTGGGCTTGTATGTAGTGCGGACATTCTTCAGACATTTCTACCACCGCTTGTCGTCAGTGTGAATGCCCTCGAGCAAGTCTAAAATGATTCCACAGCTTGTTCGTTTAATGGCGGGTTGTGTGCTGAGGCATAAAATAACCGCTCAATCTAGCACTTGTAGACGTCATGATTTGTTACAACCCGTTCATACCCGTTGAAACCTTGCAAAATTGCACAACAAAAAAACAAAAACTCTCAGCCCTGAACGTCATGGATTTGACTTGTACAGCAAGAAGAACAAAGTCGCTCAAAACTGTGCGCAAATTCGCTTGAAACAGCATGCAGGGATTTTCACTTTCATTGTGGTAGATTGAAATGGGCTCTGTAGACCGGTTAAGAATTAAAACTTGCAGAGTGATTTTGATAGACAGAACGGCGTCACAAATCGAACCCGGACAAAATGGCTCACCAACGTAACAAACAGAAACGTATTCTTTTAAAAACTGGAAATTACGTGGCGAGAATATAACTAGCAGACTATGTAGTGCAGGAAATGCAAAGTGCAGTGAGACTATTGGAGTGAGTTTGAATATGCAGGTCTTTACTCAAATCCCAAAATGTAATGTTTTCGCTTGAGCTATTTTTCACAAAGGTCGGTCATTACCTCAAGTGTACCTGACATTTCAGGAACCAAATTGGACAAGCATTTATAACTAGAACAGTAAATAGCACTGGCGTCAATTAGAATAGCCTGGTGCTGGAGCAGGTTTGTGATGCGCTCGAGCATGCTCTTGCGCTCTAACATGAAGGTGGGCAGTGTAATTCTCGATAAATCCGAGCCCAGCCTCAGCTGCGAGATAATGCCCATGAGAATGTTTTGGCCCTCGCCGTCGACCTCGTCAATGTCTGCAGCAGCTGCGTCCATTTCATAAAGCCAATTGGCACGTCGGCCTCCGAAATAAGAAAAAAAAAATAATAATTGTCTTACCTTCAGGGTCTACGGGGGCATCTGCAGCCGGCTCTCGCGAGCTGCTGCGGTTGTGGCCTTTACCGAACTTGAACATGGTTGCGCCAATTGTCTGTCTGTGCACTGGTGTCATTCTGCTGCAATTGAAGTACGTGCGAGCGCGCTATTGTCGTGGAAATGCCAGGAAGTGCTGGTCAGAGTGGGGGCAAGAAGAGAGGAAAGAAAGTGGCAACAAAAAGTCGCTGCGCTAGCGTTTTCGTTTTTTGGGTTTTGTTAAGCTCCACGCCGAACTACTCCATCACCGCCCCATAAGCAAGCAAGCCCCAGCACCGCCGCTCGGGACCCAAAAGAAAGACTCGGACCCGGCACCGGCCGGCGACCTGTGTCCCGGGGGAAATGGACGCCCCCAGTCGACGGAGTTAAGACGCGCAACGTGCGAACGCCGCCCGGCTCGTCGGGGAAATACTTGTCCCTGGCCCGTTTGGACGATTTTACTGCGCCTGGTCGAGGCAGATTTGGTGAGCGTGGGTGGTCGGCCGATAGTTTGACTCGAGGTTGCTTTGCAGTAGTTAGTAGCACAGCGGTCCCTGTTCGATGAGTAAACCCTCCTGGAAAGATAGAGCAGACACTCAACTGATAGCCTAGTTAGCAGGATCCACAAAGTACTAAGTTAGCAGCGCAGGAGGCAGTAGCTGTTCTTGTTTACAGTTTCACTACACGTAGATTTTTGTTCACCTTTGATTTAACCCATTAATTATATATTCTTTTCTAAAAGCAAGGCCCAAAAGCCTTCGCTGGAACTGCGCGTTTGACGGAGCACATCTCGTTTCACTTTCACTTTCGCTCTCGATATTTTGTTTCGATAGTCGCCTTCGTCTTAGGTCGCATTGCCGTCTTCGCCTTGCTTGGGCACCTCCTTATTCTTTTTTTCGTTTCTTCTTACCAGTCTCATCGCCCTCTCCGTCGTTGCTTGCATCTCTGTTTTCGTCATGCTTGGCACACCAGTTGTGCCCTTGTCGTTCCTGTCGCCCTCTTCCTCTTCTCTTGCCATGTCTTGCCCTACCTTGCCTTTTTCCTTCTTTTTGTATTCACGAAGAATTCCCAGTACCTTCTCGTACAGTTCTGCATCCGTTAATGGAGGCTCTTTTTTCTCAAAAAACACTTCGCGAAGCTCTTTCATCATGGGTATCATCGGCTCATAGAACGACGTAAAGTCACTCTTTGCAAGTCTTTCAAAGTTACTTTTCCAAATAACACCAGTTTTGAGCCGAGCCAGTTCTTTTGTTGAAGAAGAAGAATTCCAATGCCCAAACTCGGTGTCGACAATGTTTTTTCCTTCTCCATCGTAATGGGTAAATATCCCCAAGAGCACCCAGAAAAACGATTCGAGATGACGCTTGGCCGTTTGTTCTTTTCCATTCAAGAAGTCTATAGCCAAGAAAACTTTTGAAATTGTGTCTTCTGGTGTAAACTGCTGACCAAGGCGCAGTTCTTCGGCCACATCGAAGTTGACCAAGCGACCCCGTTTTGAGCCATCAACCATAAAAATCATGAGATTGTCAGGTGAAATATCTCCATGTAAATAATTTTTGTTGAATAAATCTTGATGCATTTTGGCGCAGTCTATCACAGCCGATAGTAGTAGTGCACGACTACCTGCTTGGTAAATTGGTGTACCAACACCTTTTGTAATGGTTATTCGTGGTACTCGAGTTGGCAGCACACTTTTGGGAGATCTACCTGACGCGAGCTCTTTCACTTCAGTGTTGTCGAAATTCAACTTTCCCCGGTATGCATCAATGGGAAAAGTTTCATAGTAATAGCAGTCACGGGTATCATTGATTTTGCTGATATGTTTCAACCTGACTCCTTCTTCACGAGCAGTCCCGTGGGGCCACGCAAGTTTGACTGTGTACTCTGCCTTTGGGTTACGTTCCAAGAAGGCACTCCAACACGCGGTAGCCAAACCGACGATACAACGCGTGCTTATCAGAAGCTCCTTCAAAATAAACTTGTCCTTCTTTCTTTTCCCGCTGGGAGTTTCAATGGAATAACACCCACCTTTTGATGCCTGGAAAAAAGGGTGGTATCCAAGCTGTTCAACGGACATACTGAGAAATCCTAGCATGACTTGAATGAAAGTCACTGGTTCTTTATGAATATCGAATTTTTCGATGAGAAGCCACCGTTATGGTCGTATCGCCAAATCCGCATGTCTGAGTCGCAAAGCGTAAAGCCCAAAACAAATTGGCGGGTTGGTTGCAGACCAAGCATTTCATAGACATATCTGGGGAGATCAGACCATGCTCCATGAGGGCTATCAAGATCTGTTGTCTTTTTCAACTCTCCACAGACAAGAACGTCTGGCCAATAGATCTCATCACCTTTTTCAGTACACAAACTCACAAATATGATGGCTGCCTTGCGCTTAGCAGGAGAACCTTTGATATACATGTTAGGTTCAGCGAGTGGTTTTCGAAGGATTTTAATAGAGTTCTCTTTTGCTATACCTGCGATGTTATCGGTTGCATCACAAAAGCACTTCAAGGTCGGTTCCTCATCTGCAGAGGGCGGGCGACGAGCCCATCCACCCTCGGTCGTGAAAATATCAGTGTTTTCTTGGCATGCCTTGAAAATCAATTTCGCTTGTTCTTCGAAGTTACCAAAATGCACTTCAATCAGGTTGGAAACACCCACTCGCAGAAACCCAAGATTTTGTTTTAAAGCAGGGTCCGAATCGGCTCGGAGCTCGTCATGGTTGAAAACGCGACCAGCATTATTGAACTTTGGTAATTTAAAGCGATGTTTAGCTGATTGCAATTCTGTAATAGAATCATGGTTTGATGCTTGTTGCTGCTCTGCTGTGTGGTCATGGATTTCTGCTGGTTCCAGTTCTTCTTGTTGACGAGCTGGACCTTGTAGTTAGTAAACGGTGATGTAAAATTATGAGCAAGGACTTACCCGTTGGCGATACATGGTCAATATCTTCAAGGTTTGGCTCATCACCCTGACTGGATGGCATACGCTAAGCAGGAGCTAGATCTTTCTCACTAGCATCCAGCCGCTGCTCGTCTCGGAGCTCGGACATGCTGCTGCGGGTGTACTGCTCGAAAGAACGAATCGTGGGGTGAAGTGGAAGAAGCAGAATCATTTGTTATTTGAGACCAAGGTATGGGACCACAACGGACATGTTGCGTTTGTCACCGTAACTAAAAAAAAAATCAAGACTTTGATGGGTCGTCATCGCTGGTCCGCTCGCACTGCGCCAAATATGCGTATATTAGTAGCTAATTCTTTGATAATTCTCAGTTCACTGTAAAGCAATGGGGCATTCGAAAATGGTCAGAAAGGGCCAGGCAACATCTGAAGGATTGTTTCGCAGTTTTCTAAGCAGTGAAACTAATGAAATTTCATGTTCACGGAAATGGCAAGCCTCTCTAGCCAAACTCCCTAGCAAGGTGATGGCAAGATCCTTTCGAGGGACCTGGGATTTGGTGAGCAAATCGCTGGTACCAAGTTGCTCTTGTGGGTCTTTACAGCCGAAAATAAAACCGTATAGTTTGTTTCTTTCCCATAGATGCGGGTCCAGAACATGTGCCTAGCAATGCATTGTTTTGTCGGCCCAAGGACTTGAAAATCCAGCCAGGTTTGGTATGTTCCCATAGTAGTTGATATAGCCTTAGGTACCAAATGCCTTTCCAAAGACACTTCAAGTCTCGCGACACGGTTGGATGATTTGTTCACTTTGACGAGTTTTATAACAATATCATTGTTCAGGAGAGAAGGTCGATGCAAACAATGATAATGGACAGAGGGCCAACATGGAGGCACATTTCAAAATAGCGACGCTACTTTGCTCGGTGAAATGATAACGGTCAATAGTAGTGCCACAGAATTCAAAAATGATCTTCTGCTCAGTGTTTTGAAACATTAGTCGAGGCTGGCCCTCCGGGAGTCTTCCGCACCAAATGCCTTTGCCCGTGCTAGCCAGCATCAAAAATAAGAAAAAAGAAATTGAAGGGATATCTCGTGTAAAATGGCTTAGAAGAAATAGCGAGCTCTAGGGAAGACTATTCTAATCCTGGAAATTGCTCTAACTCCGCCATCACGCGGGCATGGCTTTGTCTTCATACTCGTCTGCAAAAAAATCTAGACAGATAAGCACATTGTTGACTGCAGACTTTAATGTTAGAAATCTTGCTCAATCTGAAAAATAAATACACGCTTTGGAAGTATAAACTTACGCAATAACTTCAGAATAAGATTTCAAACGGAAGTGGGTTTCTCTTGAAAGAAAAACTGGTGACCAAGACAAGGCTGCCCGCAAGGTGCTGAGGCGAAGAAGTTTAAACAAATCACAGTACATTCAACATTGAATTGTTGAACGTTTAAAAGATAACATTAGCGGATGATGCTGGATTCGTTATAGTCGCTGGTCGCTGGAATTTGCTCGTCGTACGCAGCCGTCCATGGAAACTTGATGCCTTACTTGATGATTAGTATTGCAAAACGCCATTTCTGGTTTGGTAAAGACGGTAGCAATGGTATGAACTTACCTCCATCGTAAATGTGCCAAGAGACCGAATTGAGAAGTATAAAGACTCGAGTTGAAATAAAGTCGACGATATCAGACCTCAGCCAAGGAAAGAGGCTGATTCGGTTCAAATGCGAGTCGCGTACTACCAAACACCCTAGCCCAAGAACACTTACTGAAAATATGCTTGGTCATCACTCTACAAAACATTACTAACATTCTAAAATAAGCAAGAAGGCAACTTTAGCCGGTACAGTACAGCGAATAAAAGAAATGTCGGCGGCTTGTTGCAACTGGCTCCAACGCAGCGACTAAGGTGCGTATTAGAGCGGGCCCAGAACATACTATTGATTGTGGCCATGCTCATTCGTCTAAACGCACCTTTGACACGCTGTGCGGATGCTCAACACTCTGCGTGGATTGTGTGAGCACATGAATCTCACATAGCAATTGTACGACAACAACTATTAGAATAAATAGCGACAATGACGAACTAACCAAGGGCGCAAAGGCAGACTCAGAGGTGCAGAAATAATCTAGAACGTGTAGATAACTCATATGGTAGTAAACAAATGAATGTATTGCAACCTTTTCGGAAGCCCGAAAAACGCATCAACATAGAGCACTTGAAATGTGGACAGCCTGGAACGGCATTTCAGCCCTTGATATCTTCTCCCCACGATGCAAATATTGGTTCAGACCTGAAAGTAGCTCAAATTATCAGTGAAAAGGTGGCAATTTTTTAAATGGTGTTGCGTAGATAAGAGCGCGTAAATTCAGAGATTCCAACCGTTAACAAATAATGTAAGTAGCTACAATCTTTTCCTAATACGTTTTGCTTTGTCAAATTCAACTCAACAGGGAAAGAAATGTTATCATGATCTTAGTGAGATTGGTGATGTCTTGTCAAAATTAAACTATAACTTTACTTCTTTGCTGCGCAGTGTTAGGCTCGTTTGAGTAATAAATCTCTTGATATTTTTTTTTCTTTGCACATTCACATCTATTTGATCAACATTTTCTTCTGACACTCTACTCTTACTTACAATATATTAGATTCAAGTGCACCCGAGCTTGAAATCCATGAATTTCCCGCTATTTTCCTACCATTTTGTGGAATTTGGAACATTTTACCTACGACAATGCTGGATCATTTACCCCTTGAGGTTTTTCAGCACATCTTGGACTTTCTCTTGATCTCTCGGTATGAAAAGCAAACCTTTTCTGGCAATCCCTCTACAGGTTACGTCAACTTGTTCAGTTGGAACCAAATTTCAAACTACAACGATGTTTTGGCTTTGGCACACACTTGTAAGCACCTCAAGGTGATTGTCTATCCGGTCATTTTCAAAGTATGGGCCCACGTCGATAGACTTTATGGGTATAACTTGGATACCAACAAAACTGGTGATATCAAAATAAAGGGAGTTCCACTTTTTTACCCCATAATCTCGAGTAATAGAGAAAGCGAGCTCTTGTTCCTTCCTAGAATACCAATTTACGACCACTATTTTAAAGCTTACCTCCCAGAATGGTTTGAATCTTTGTCGTGTCCAACTTGGAAGCCGCAATTTTTTTATTATTGGCACTTTGATGGTGGAGGAAGGATTTCAGTATGTCCAACATTTGAGCATTTCGTTCATCGAGTACATTACAACTTTCCACAGCAAATGGCTGACTATTTGTTTACCCAAAATGAGAGCTCTCAGAGAAGTCACTTTAAATTTGAGAAGCTGGTCGGGCTGTTTTGGCTTCTATGATGACTGTGGTGATCATGTTGAAGATTTTGAAATGGCAATTGAACTACTGAAAACTCATCCCAATACCCCTGCGGTACATACGTACTTGAGACTGACTAGTAAGATAGAAAAAGAATTTCGCGATTACTTCGCAAATTTTCAAAATGCATGGAGTGGCTGGGCAGATCTGGTTGTCAAAACGCTGTTTATCGAAGTTAGAAGGTTTGACTATAGCATTCCAGAACAATTCAGCGAGACTCTGGAAAGGCTAAGCCATTTGACGCGTTTTTCCATGAGCTTTTGTGACTTGGGAACTTATTGTGATTCTACAGTCATAGATGGTGATCCCATTAGTAAGAGACTGGCTAAACTTCGACAATTAGAAGAGCTATCTGTGCAGTTACGGTGCCCAAGATGTCGCTGCTCTAAGGGTCCCAACGAACAAGGGTCAAAACTGCTAAATTCAGTGCCGGACCATGAATACAAGAAACAACCGTTTCCTCCTAAAATTCATAAACTTTCATGGACCATATGCATGATTGATTTTTTTCCGCGGTTTGAGAATTTTGAATCCATCACATATTTTGAAGTTTTTGAGCCCAAGTGTTCGTGTTCGGTTCCCGTAAAACTTCAACATTTCCCCAACCTTAAGACGTTAGCTTTCAAAGACTGCACCTGGGATAACGTAGGAACTATAATACAGCACTGCAACAAGGCAAGCTCTCATTTTGAAAACCTGATTCTTCGGGGTACAAAAGGAAATGTTCCGGAAAGAAATCTAGGGGTGCTGTTAGCTCACATTACACACATGGAAATGCACCAAGCACGCGGCCTTGGACGTTTTGAAACACTCACATCTCAAATGATTGTATGTAACGCGCATTGTTTGCGCCATTTTATCTACTACGATGAAAACATGGATTGCTTCAGTATTATGCCATGGATGTGGTTTGAGAACCATATTTCTAGACGAGGCACTAGATTGGAAAAGATTCAATTTCTTCCGGCACCCAGATATAACGCAACTCCAGAAAGCTGGCTGATGGGCCAAAAAATCAAAACTTTTGGCGTAGAGCCACATGGAGTCAGGGGAATCCTTGATGAATTTGTTTCTGGTCGCCAAAACCGAACTTTTATTCTCGACGTTCAAAAACTTTTGCAGTTTTTGAAAACAAAGAGCAGACGTTCTTGTTAAATTTTACAAACCTATAGCTAAACATTCCTTTTATAACTTGTTTCGAGGAATATTCTTGCCACTGTTGAGAAGCTGCTGTCGAAATAGCAGGGAATTGAATGGGCTCATAACCTGTTTCGATGCTTTATCATGATGAGCCACCACCTTTCGTTCTGGTGGATTCAACATCTTAAACGAGCCAAAATTAGACAATATTTTGCAACTTATATTTCGTATGTTTTGAACTAACCTTTAAAACAAGAATGGGGGAAACTAGATATTTATATCAAATAAGGTGGTGAGTCACAACACTCTAAGCCGGGTAGAAAGCAAGCCTTCAACTTCTGCAATGGCCATCAACACGTGGTCACTAACTGGACTCGACTGGCATCTCGTAACATAACTACACATGTTTAGCCAGATTTAATCACAAGTCATATATGTACGAGGCCAATGTTTTTTCCAGTTCCGCCTAGTTTCACCACATAGGAAGAAAACTCTTATAGAATGCTACGTTAGTACTAGGAAGATCTGGTGGTCTTGTACAGCGTCAATCGTGTTGTTGGCAGTTTTGATGGTGACAGGTATTTACTCAAATCCCAAACAAATCAAAATGGTACTAATAATTATAGAATGCCGTGTTTTCACTTGAGCGATTTTCCACTAACATGCTGTACCACCAGTCCGTGTTTCACCAGTCCGTGATAAACCAGATATATTGCCTAAATTGGAAACTATAGAGTAAGAATTTATTAGAAAATTTCCCAACGAAGGCTATATATTTGGTTTATCACGGACTGGTGAAACACGGACTGGTGGTACAGCATGTTAAGGTCGGTCATTGAGTTGAATTTGTACCTGACATTTCAGGAACCATAATTGGACAGCTAATTGCAACTAGAACAATAAAACAATCAACAAGCAAAAAATAACGCAGGGCTAGAACTCAAAATTATGTTTGAATAAAACTGCGCTGTCTTTTTTAAACAAGTGCATGGATTGCCCAATGCCAGCTCTTCATTTGGCCTTGTAATGAGAGTAGAATTCTCAGTCTCGCCCCGATTCAAATAACATCAACGCACTGATACAAACCAGTGCGTTACTGAGACCAAGCACAAACAATGAACAATTTACTTGGCCAATTGGAAAAATTTGGTATATTCGTACTGTTGTTTTAGGAGCGATAACATTATATTCGTTGTAAGAAGTTATCCTGTGGAGGCTAACTACTCCACGCATGTCACGACGATGATTCCAACAACTACCAGCAATCTTTCAAACTTTTATTCTAGCATTTAATAAATACTCAAAATCAAAGCTGCTTCCTGGCCTAGCTGAAATGGACTACGGTTGATCGTTCACTCCAACCATGCTCGCTTATTAATAATGACTAAACATTACATAAACATCCCTTTAACACTCTGGCTCCTTTTCCGCAAAGCCAGACTTTTCCCGTTATCCAAACAACGTCACCATGGAGCCCCCAGCAACCGCAGAAGAAATATACCCTCTGGCGCTGCTCATTGACGAATTGAAGGTAGGTGCATAATTTAATCCCACTGTCTTCTAATGTTAACCGTTTAGCACGATGAAGTGACGCTGCGTCTCAATGCCATGCATCGCCTGTCGACGATTGCTCTGGCGCTGGGCCAGGAGCGCACGCGCACGGAATTGGTTCCGTTTCTCGAGGAAGTCACACAGGAGGACGAGGACGAGGTCCTGGCCGTGCTGGCCGAGGAGCTCGGCGGGTTTGTCCCCTACATTGGCGGGCCCGAGGAGGCGCACATTCTGATTAGTACCCTTGAGAGCCTCGCGGCCATGGAGGAGCCTGTAGTCCGGGACAAGGCCGTGGAGGCGCTCAACAAGATCGGCGACACACAGACGGCGGGCCAGATTAACCAGCATTTCTTTCCGCTCGTGAAGAGGCTCAGCACGACGGAGTGGTTCTCGAGCAGGATCTCGGCAACGGGGCTTTACAAGCTGATTGTGCACAAGGTGCCTGCGGCGCAGCAGGAGGACGTGCTGGCCCAGTACAAGTTCCTTTGCTCGGACGAGGCGCCCATGGTCCGCCGAGCGGCAGCAACAAACTTGCCGGCCATTATTGGCGTGCTCCCTGAAGTCAAGTTCGAAGGTGCCGTTTACTCCATGTTCCAGTCGCAAGTCGGCGACGACCAGGACTCGGTCAGACTGCTCTCTGTGGACGTTTTGGTGGCCATTGCCGAGGCCCTACAGACCCAAAAGATTGAAAAGTACAACCCAGAACTTATCAGCCTCGCTGAATCCCTGCTGACCGACAAGAGCTGGCGCGTGCGGTACATGGCCGCCAACCGGTTTGAAAAATTAGCCAAGAGCCTCGACTGCCCCGATGCCAGAGAAAAGTTTACTCTTGCATTTGTCAAGCTCATGAAGGACTCAGAGGCCGAGGTGCGAACGGCCATTTCCAAACAAATCCCCGGGTTTTCGGCGCTGCTCACCAAGGAGACCATTCTCGCTGAAATTGTCCCCAACGTCGAGACGCTTTCGCAGGACTCGTCGCAGTACGTGCGTGCGGCCCTTGCGTCGGAAATTAGTCGCTTGGCGCCGCTACTAGGTAAAGAGAGCACCATTGAGTGTTTGCTGCCCACGTTCTTGCTCATGCTCAAGGACGAGTTCCCCGACGTGCGTCTCAACATTATCTCCAAGCTGCATGTTGTCAATGACGTGATTGGCATTGACCTCTTGTCCAAGTCGCTGCTGCCTGCCATCAGCGACCTGGCCAAGGACAAGCAATGGCGCGTGCGACTGGCCATTATAGAGTACATTCCACTGCTTGCTGAGCAGCTCGGCGTGTCGTTCTTTGACCGCGAGCTCGGCCCGCTGTGCATGACCTGGCTGTGGGACAATGTCTACTCGATCCGCGAGGCCGCCACGCTCAACTTGCGCAAGCTCACCGAGGTGTTTGGCATTGCCTGGGCCAAGGAAGAAATCATCCCACACATTATCGTCGTGGGCGCCAACACAAACTATTTATACCGCCTCACGGTCCTGTTTGCCGTCACCGTGCTCATTCCCGTCGTGGACAATGCGACCATTGTGGACTCGGTGCTGCCGTTCCTGGCCAACCTCAAAAACGACCCCATCTCCAACATTCGGTTCAACGTGGCCAAGTCTTACAAGGTGCTCGTCGAAGCTTACTTGAAACCAGAGGAGCCCACCAAGGACGCTGCCGAGACCAAGAGCACAAAGCACGATCTGGGCCCCAAGGCCGAGCCTGCGGCAATCAAGGACATGATTGAGAGCACGGTGCTGCCGGACCTCAACACGCTGAGCGAGGATCCCGACGTGGACGTCCGGTACTTTGCCAACAAGTCGATTGAGGAAATCCAAGGCCTGAGGGCCTCCAGTAATATATAATCTTGTTTCTTTATTTTTCCTTTTAATCTGTATCATTTAATTTCTTAACGACGTTGACTGTGCCATTGTGTTGAGTAGCACGCCCACGCCTGAGGAAATTTAATCCGGACGGCCGATGGGGAACAAATTCTCGGGCAGATCCAATTGCGTCGACGTCGACGTAGAGTCCTAGGCTGGCCCAGCAAGTTGGCCGAGCTGAACGCCGGCAACTTCCACGGCGCTTGAGCCCACTGACAACTGGCGCACCTCGAACATGTCTCAGAGCAGTTCGTGAACCCGGCGTTTGATCTGGGCTCGGCGTCCCAAACAAAAAAAAAAAAAAAAACACAAAAATTAATTTTTTTTTTTTTTTTTTTTTTTTTTTTTTCGCTACGGTGTTTATTCCCCTTGCCAGGCCTTTTCTTCCTTCCTTCTTCCTGCCCTGCCCAAAACCCACGCCAACCAAACCAACTTCCAGCTCAAACCGCCCTTTGAACTGTCTGTTCTTTTCGGATAACTCTTAGCTCGCCATTTGATCCAGCAATGTCCTACGATAAGAAGAAGGAGGAGGACCCCCGGGTGCCCTCGGCCGCCGCTGGCCCCAGCTTGCTCAACAGCCCGCCGGTCGCCATTTTCTCGTACTGCGCGTCGTCCATTCTCATGACCGTCACCAACAAGTACGTCCTCTCTGTCGGCAACTTCAACTTCAATTGCATTCTGCTCGCCATCCAGGTATGTTTTTATTTTTATTTTTCAGTTGTTGATATTTCATTTCGCGTGCCTTATCAAGACATACACGTGGAACTTTATACACTAGGAAAAATGCCACAATTTTTTTTTTTTTTTCAACGCAAACTTCGCAAAGCTAACATCCCTTTTCCTTAGTCGCTCGTTTGTTTGCTGGTGATCCAGGGTCTCAAGTCGGCCAGCATCATCAACTTCCGTGACTACAACCATGGCGAGGCCAAGAAGTGGCTGCCCATCTCCGTGCTGCTCGTGGCCATGATCTACACCGCTTCCAAGGCCATGCAGTACCTCTCCATCCCCGTCTTCACCATCTTCAAGAACGTCACCATCATTCTCATTGCCTACGGTGAGGTCCTCTGGTTTGGCGGTTCTGTCACCCCCATGACCCTCTTTTCCTTTGGCATTATCGTGCTTTCCTCTGTCGTAGCCGCTTGGTCCGACATCTCCATCGCCAAGGCTGCTGCTACCGACATTGCCGGCGCCGCTGCTGCTTCTTACTCCAGCCTCAACGTCGGCTACTTTTGGATGTTCATGAACTGCGTCTCCAACGCCGGATTCGTCTTGTTCCTCAGAAAGCGCATCAAGCTCACTAACTTTAGCGATCTTGACACCATGTTTTACAACAACTTGCTTTCCATCCCCGTTCTCCTCATTGGATCTCTTCTCTTTGAAGACTGGTCTTCAGAGAACATTGTCCGCAACTTCCCCGTCGACACCAGAAACACCGTCTTTGCCCTCATGGTGCTCTCTGGTCTCTTCTCCCTCGGCATTTCCTACACCTCCGGTTGGTGCGTGCGTGTCACTTCGTCCACCACCTACTCCATGGTTGGCGCTTTGAACAAGCTCCCCGTGGCTCTCTCCGGCCTCATTTTCTTTGACACCCCCGTCACCTTTTACTCCGTCACTGCCATCTTCCTTGGTTTCATCTCCGGTATCGTCTACGCCGTGGCCAAGGTCCAGCAGCAGAAGCAGCGTGACGCCCCCTCTTTGCCCAAGTAATGGTACTTACGAGGCTGCTTTATACATTTACTTGTATACAAACAATAGAATAAAATTCATCAGATTGAGAAAAAATCAACCCAGGAAACTATATAATACGGATGAGTGTAACATTAATTGGAAAAAAGAATAATAGTATACAAGTGTAAGCATAAACAATAATGAAAACGATAAAATGCAAATATGTACGTGAGTGACAAGAACGCAGCTACAGAGCGCGCTTTCTAGAGGTGCCAGTGTAGCCGTTGACGCCCGTTGACACTCCAGCCGTTTTAAACACGGGCGGGATGAACGCTTGCGGTGCTGCCGTTCCTGCTGCCGTTTTATTGGCCGCCGACGCCGCCGCCTGCTCCTTGACCAGCGCCGCCTCCGAGAACAGGTCCTTGTTGAGCTGCGCAATGCTGATTCTCTGCGACGGCAGCGTCGAATAAAGCAGCGAGTAGAGCTTGGAACGCTGGATGGGCACAAACTGGCCCGATAGCAGCCGCGTACTCACGGGGAAACTGAGGTAGTGGATGCGGATCCGCAGCGACAGCAGGCTGAACTGGTAAAACATCTTGCTGAGGGGCAGCGGCTCTGGTTTCAACAGGACAAAGGCAGTGCTGATGTTGCTGTTGGCGGCCAGTGACGAGTTGGTGTTGAGCGCGATTTCAAATGAAATGCCTCCTGGAACGCGCTTGAAATCCTTGATGCGGAGCAAAATTGCAAACAGCGGGAAGTGGTTCAAACAGGCAAGGCACGACTCCATACCGGCGTTGACAAGGATAATGGCCAACCGGCACCCGGCAAACGTCAGGTAGAAAACAAGCACCGTGGGTAGAAGGAAAATTAGCGACATGAACAGAATCGTGCCCATGAGCAACTGGTCTAAATCGTAGCTACTCGAGTCGACACGGTTACGCAGCACGTTGCGCTTCTTGCCCCGAAACAAGTGGAACAACGACCGCAAAACCGTCAGCTGCGAGTGGTAAATGCGTCCCGAGGCCAAGTAAAAAGCGTAAACGTGCAGCGGGAAGAACGACACAACGTCGCTCACCGTCGAAATGAGCAGCGTGGCGCCGCCAAACCCGGCGTACCCGACGAGCGTCACAAGCACGCCAAAGTAAGGCCGGAACAGATTGAGAAACATGCCCCAAAACTGAATGACCCACAGCACAAGCTCGCCAAAAAACGCCGCAAGCTCTGTATTAAGCTTGAGTCCACCGGGGTAGTCCATGAGCCACATGATTGTGTTTTCAAAGTCGACGGTGAGGACCTGGTCCACGGAGTAGCACAAGTAATCCACAATGAGCTGCTTGTGTTCAAGAATGAGTTTGCTCAGCGTCACGCCCAAAATGACGTCGTTGAACACGAGCCAGATGCTGTTGTAGAAGCGAATGTACTCCATGTTGAAGTTGGTGTTGCTCGACCAGTCCCGCGACCGCCGTCTGATTTTCAAGTATTGCACAGGCCAGTAGCAAACCTGCTGCAACCGCAAATCAATCTGCAAAGCTGTTGCTGAAACGTCTTTTAGAGAGTAAAAAGACAGTTTGGGCTTGTATTCGAGCACCCGTAATGCCCCCTCAGCCATGACTCGAATCACCATAATCAAGCCAATCAGTGCATACACGGCCACGGGCACGATTTTATTCCACGCCGTGGCAAATATTTGGAAAACATTGTTTTGCACCTGCCGTGCCGACTCAATGGCAAACTCGCTGACGCTCAGCCGGCGCCGCGCCGAGTTGGCCCTTAGCTTGGGGAAAATAACGCCTGCCTTGCGTCGCATAGTGATGCCCAGCTCGTGACAGCAGTTGATTTGGTTGATTGCGTTATGTAGAATGACCTTGCGGCGCGTGTTCTCGTCGGCGTCATAACTAGCATGCTGCTTGATTTTTTGAATGATCTCTTCCTTTTCGTGGTGCGCATCAAGCAGCGACTTTTCATACTCCTTGCTAATGATTGTAAACGAGGACTTTTCAGAGAGTTCAAGGGAAATTGGGCGCAGTGAGTAGTACTGCATGCGACTGGCGACGGGGGCTTCAAACATGATCATTTGAACTTTTGAAAACATGAACTGCTTGAAGGACAAGCCCTGCAACGGGTGAGAATCGTCGGCACTGTGCTCGATTTCGGGGTACCGCATTGTCGGCGTAAAACGTGCATTAAAAAATGAAGAATGCGGTGTGTATTTAGGGTAAGCCGGCAAAAAAGACTTTTGACTGCGCGTGGTCCGTGTGTTGGCCTTGTCCTTGGCCGGCTTGTAGTTGACTGTGCCCAGCACAGAGAGCCGGTTCACGCCACATATACTGTAGATCTGGGGCGCCGGCAGCGGATACTCGGCAAGCAGAATGTCTCTACTGAGCAGGTTGTCGACAATGCTCGGATCAAGGAACGGCAGCGTGGTGACGACGACCAGGTCCTCATTGCCGTTGCGCCAGCCTATAACGACGCTCGGCTCGTACAGGTGGTCGCGCCGCTCAATGTCGAGGACGTCTGTCGGCCAGTAGATCCTGAGCACTGGACTCCTGCGTGCTGCGAGCGGCGTCTGTGGTCCAGCGTCTGCCATGGTCGTCCAGGGCGCGTTGTAGCTAGGTTCTGCGGTTGGTCTGCGTTCGGTGTCAAGTTTGCCCGGCGTTTCATTTTCACGCTCAAATCCAGTTATGATTAGGTAATAATATTATGCTGACAAATGATTGGTCAGTATCTACATATCTATCTTTTTACCCGCGTTAGAGCGAACTGTGCCCTTCCTGGGTTTTGCACAGCCGAGTTCTGAGTTCTGGCACCGTCGCCGGCTTTTGAACGGGCGTTTCGGGGCTGGCAAGGGAAGCACACCAGCAGTTGTTATTGTACCGTGGAGTCGAGGGCTCTGCAATCTCTGAGAACATTGCGGGCTGCCGTGCGGGATCTCAGCTCAAGGAAAACACCAGCAGCTCGAGCAGGACCTGTCAGAAGAGACGGCTGAACCGGGCTTGGATCAGGGCTTTTGACACGCCGGGAATTGCTTGACTCGGAGTTACTCACAGCACTTCGCGCCGTATATTTTTTATATTTTTATATACCCCAGGTATTCAGGTATTCTTTTCCTTCTTCTCTTTATTTCTAATAAAAATCGCAACTTCTTTTGCGTCTTCAAGGTGATCCTTGTGCAATATTTGAGTTTATTCAAGCCGGCGCTTTTTTTTTTTTCTATCGGGTCTACATTAAGCGAGGGTTTTTTTTTTGCATTAGCATTCACCACCAGACCTAAAACCTACGTCTACTTTCATGCTTTGAGACCGTCCAGGTAGGGTTTCGTCGTCATGTCCGAACGGAATGAGTTAGAGATCCCGCTGCAGGACATGAACCTGCTGCGGCCGACGCTCTCCAATGACTCCCGCCGGTCTTCCTCGTCCTTTCTCACCGCGCAGTCGATATACACGCCCAGGTCCTCTGGGGTGTTTCGCGAGGTCCCAGACTCTGAAGCCGCTTTTGCTACCGTCGGCGTGCGGTCCTACCCAGACGACGTTTTGCGCACTAGCTCTGACGCGCAAGAGGGCAGTCGCGCGTCTCATCTACTAGGCACTGACACTGGCAGTACATCGAACCTAGCCATGGATCAAGCGCCCAACCTTATGGATATTATAGTCTCTGACGACCCCGATGCATTTCAACAAGGCTTGAAAGACGCTCTTGGTAAAGATGGCCAGTGGCTTAAAAGTTCGTCTGAGGCAAATGAAGGCCAGTCAGAGGATGATGGCCGGCCGTCTAGTTCACTGCGCCCCTCGACCTCGCATACTGACGACTTGCGAACCATCGAAGAAGGTCTCCAAACTCCTGCGCATATCAATCACGAAACAACCTTGACTCCGAACTCGCCAGTGAAAAATATATCACGCGCCGTCAAATTACTATCTTCGAGAATCATGAATGGTAGTGACAACAACGTCCCACCACGTGCAAGCAGTCCCTCACCACAAAAGCCGCGAGCTTCAATCAATTCACCACGCATTGGAACGCCTCACTTGTGGAAAGAAAACTTCGACCGCGAATCGCTGCAGCCCATGCCCGTGGCTGGACCTTCCTCTCAAACTGCAACCGATGGCTATTTCGACCAACAGGCACCGTTTGCCTACTCAGCGGCAGGCAAAACTGGCGGATCTATTCGTGCAGAGAGTATTGCTAGTAACGATTCCAGCGACTCGGGCGACAACAGATCCACGTCTCCGCCGGAACCTCTTCCCATCAAACTGGTTGGTTCATCACTCAAATGGTTTAGCCCAGAAAGCAAGTTCAGACTGTTTCTTTACCGCAAATTACAACAAAAATGGGTAGAACCGTTCACCTTTTTTCTCGTCATTTTTCAAACTGTCATTTTGACGATTGAAAACTCCAGAGATATTTTCATTGGCGTTCAAGACCCAAACGCCGATGTCAGCACCCTGAGCATTTCATTGACCGGCTGGTTCTTCTTCTTTGCCCAGCTGGCACTGTTTCTTTGCTACACATTGCTTATCTTGGCCAAAATCATTGCATACGGTCTTTGGAACGATTCACAGCGTAAGCTGCTGTTCATTTTAGCCAAAAGACTACAAGAAAGTCCAGATTCGTCTGCCGCTACTACCCATTCCGATTCAACTGGATTTCGTCGGCATCACATGAACAAAAATACACCCGTTGTGCGAACATTTGCAAATCTGTTTGCTGACGGCGCGGCTCCAAACGACTCACACAATACTATCCAGCCAGGTCGAATCATCCAGGAAACCCCGCGGTTCCAAGTCGCCACCCAGCGCGCGTATCTCCGCAGTAGTTGGGCCCGAGTCGATTTTATTGCAGTCATCAGCTACTGGATCTCGCTGTTTCTGTTGATTTCTGATACAAGTAAACACTCCGAGATTTTTTTGTTTCGGCTCTTGTGTTCTCTGCCGATTTTGCGCTTGCTCAATTTCACGCGAGGCACGGCGTCTATTTTAAGGAGTTTGAAGGTGGCAGCGCCTCTCCTAGTCAATGTTGGTGTGTTTGTGGGCTTTTTCTGGTAAGTATACACTTTTTTTATCTTGTTATTTTTACTGACGATTTTAGGCTGTTGTTTGCAATCATTGGCGTGCAAAGTTTCAACAACTCGTTGAGGCGCAATTGCGTTTGGCAAGACCCAACCAACTCTACAAACAACTATACAAACACGGACCAGTTCTGTGGCAGTTACATGTACCGAAGCGACGTTTGGGGCTACATTGAAGCCGATGGTTCATTTTGGGGCACTCCAAAAGGATACACGTGCCCAATGAACTCTCTGTGCAAAACCGTGGAGAATCCATATGGAGGGACCATTGGCTTTGACAACATTTTCCAATCTTTGGAACTTGTGTTTGTTATCATGTCTTTCAACACCTTTACCGATATCATGTACAAGGTAGTGGATGCTGAAAACCTTGGCGCATCGTTGTTTTTCATTGTTGGAAGTTTGTCGCTTGGTCTTTGGCTAGCCAACCTTTTCATTGCAGTCATTGTGACGTCTTTTAAAAAAACGCGAGAGGAAAATCTGAGAGAGAACAATAAGGGAACGTTTTCTCAGTACATTTCGTTTCTTTTTCAAAACAAGGAGGGCCATGTCAAGCACGTGTGTCGCAAAAAAATTGGACAGCACTATTACTATTTGCGCGAAATCCCATTATTCTTCATTGCTGTTGACATGCTCGTTCAGTGCGCTGGCCACCCAAGGACATTCAATTCGGTCCTGGCTTACCAGATTTTTCTAAGCGTTTTCTTGGCCTTTGAAATCCTATTAAGGTTATACATTTACCTCCCGGATTACCGCTTCTTTTTCTCGAGCATTTTAAACATTCTTGACTTGTTTCTTGCGGTGGCCACATTGGTTATTCTCATTCCCACTATCCGAGGGCATCCAGTTCTTTACTCTTGGCTCACTGTTTTCCAAATTGTCAGGTTTTACAGAATTGTTATTTCAATTCCTTACATGCGCGGTTTATGGGTGCGAGTTTTAAGCAATTTCAAACCCATCTTGAACATTACGCTCTTCTACTTTCTCATTACTTATTTGACCGCTCTTTTGGCTTGTCAACTTTTGCGAGGTGTTGTTCCTCAGTCATCCGATGGGTCCACAATCTTTTTTCACTTCCAGCATTTAGCAAACTCGTTTGTGGCCTTGTACGTCATTTCGACTACGGAAAACTGGACAGGCATTTTATACTCTTCAGTACAAAATGCGAGCTCGAGGTTTGCCCAAGTGTGTATTGCAGCATTTTTTATTGGCTGGTTCATTCTTTCAAACTATGTTGTGCTGAATATGTTCGTTGCTGTTATTACTGAGAACCTTGAAATACCCTTGTCAGGAAAGAAGAGAGAGCAGATCAAGCAGTTTGTGATTGGTCTTGTCAATGAACGCAATACCTACAGATCGCTTACCGAGACCAGGGATTTGGCGTTGGAGAGACTAAACATTCGAAGAAGAGCAATTCGTCCCCACCCCGAAAGGGATGTTCTAGAGATGATCATGAAAGACAATACCATGGATACGTTCCTGGACAATGATGTCGAGGCCCGAGAAGAGAGACAAGCTAATGAAGCCATTGAAAAGAAAAACTCCCGTTCTCTTCTCAAAACAATCTTGAACATGCCTTCCTTGCCCATCAACTACCTCATTGCTCGCAACCAGAAACGCCAACTCGAAAACCCATTCCACGACACTCACGAAATCAGAGAATTTTCAAACGACCGCCAACAAAACTCAGAGACCATTATTAATGGGCTTCTTCAGGCCAAACGAGACCTGGAAGAAAAACGGAAAAAATATTTGGAAGAAAACCCAAACTACAACAAGTCTCTGATCCTGTTCAAACCCAATAACCGAGTGCGCAAGTTTTGCCAAAAGCTTGTTGCGCCTAGTTATGGTACACGTTTGGAAGGGCATAATCCCAAACCCATTGTCTGGTATCTGTTTTCCACGTTTATGGCCCTCATGACGTTAGTTCTGGTCATCATTGCTTGTGTTGCAACGCCGCTCTATTACTTGAACCTTGTCAACAATCAAGATGGACTGTTCAACTGGGTAATTTTGACTGACATTGTGTTTGTTTTTATTTTCACTGTTGAAAGTGCAATCAAAATCATTGCAGATGGATTCTATTTCACGCCAAATGCTTACATGAAATCCATCTGGGGTGTAATCGATTTCACCGTTTTGGTGACCATGTGGATCAACATGGTGGAGGAAATTTACCAGGAAAAGACTGTGGCTCGTTTGATCCGTGCATTCAAGGCACTGAGAGCTTTGCGGTTGCTGACGTTTATTCCCGAAGCTCAAGAGTTGTTTCACAATGTCATTATTGTTGGTGTTTGGAGACTGTTTTCTGTTGCGGTCGTTTCTTTTGGCTTGCTCTTCCCCTTTTCCATCTGGGGAAAGAATATTTTTGCCGGTAGACTTGTGTCTTGCAATAATTCCAATTTCACTGGTGACATGACACGATGTTTTGGTGAGTGGTCCAACTCCCCGTTCAACTGGAACATCTGGAGTCCACAGTCTGTGGGAAATAGCTACTTTGATTTTGATGACTTTGGCCACTCTTTGCGGTTGCTTTTTGAAATTATTTCCCTGGAAGGATGGGTTGACGTGTTGGAAGCTGTCATGAATATTTCGCCAAATTATTGGCAACCGGAATATTACGCCGGCGCGTTTAATGGTTCCTTTGTGATTCTTTACAACTTGGTTGGCACTGTTTTCATTTTGACGCTGTTCATCTCGTCCATTATCCAAAATTACTCTGTTGTGAGAGGCTCTGCATATTTGACAAGTGACCAAAAGACATGGTATGAAATCGAGCAAATGCTAAAACATGTCAGACCAATGGTCAGACCCTACTCGGTTAAGCCAGGCACGTTCAAGCACAAGGTATTGCAACTGTGCATCAATCCTCGATCGTGGCTAAGTATTGCCATGACGGCAGATCTCGTTTGCCTTGCGATTGTCTTGATGTCTGATTTCTACCCCCAAAGTAACGAAGCCACAATTTCACGGTTGATTCTACTTTTTATTCTGTGCTTTTGTTACTTGATGGGTGTTTCTGCTCGCATTTATGCTTTTTCATGGAGAAAGTTTGTACGCCGCAAGTGGGACCTGTACGCCTTGGTTGTCACTGCTGCTTCCTCGATTCTCAACTTTTTGGGCATGATCTTTTTTGGTACCGGCGTTACGACGTTTTTAGATTTCCAAAAAATATTCTTGGTTGCTGTACTCATTTTGCTCATGCCTCGAAGCAAACGGCTGAACCAGCTGCTGAAAACTGTCGCGGCGTCTGCTTCTGCCATTCGAAACTTGTTGATTGTTTGGGCAATTTTATACTTGGCTTATAGTATTGCCTTTAATCAGGTGTTTGGATTGACACGGATCGGGCCCAACGGCTCAACGTCGCTCAATTTCCGAACGGTGCCTAGAGCGTTGGTGTTGCTGTACAAGATGAGTTGCGGTGAAGGGTGGAACCAGATTATGAGCGACTTTAAAATTGAGGCTCCGTACTGTTACGCGTCTGATGCTTATGGGTACACTGATTGTGGAAGCACTGGCTATGCTTACTTGCTCTTTATTTCATGGAATATTTTGTCCATGTATATCTTTGGCAACATGTTTGTGTCGCTTATTTACGAGAATTTCAGTTACGTGTCGCGTAATCCGGACAACAATGTCAACCGTGACGAGCTCCGCAAGTTCAAGGCCGCTTGGTTCAAATTCGACCCTGAGGGCACCGGGTACATTGCCAAGGACGATTTGTACAAACTTTTGGCCAACTGTGAAGGATATTTCTCGCTCAAGATTCACGACCGCAAGTGGCGTGTTCCCGAAATCTTGGCCAACTCGCAAGCCGCGACCGGCGAAAAGTACGGCGTCGACCTGCGCGCGCTCAACAAGGAGCTGCGCAAGTACCCCGCCACTGACGCCATGCACCAACGGCGGCTCGTTGAAAAGTTCTGCCACCACGCGTTCATGCTCGCTGACCCGCAGCGCGGCATCAACTTCAACGCGCTGCTTGTGCAGTTCCCGTTCTACAAGGACCTCAAGTACAGCGAGTGCCTCAAGCTGCGCGACTACATCCGGTACCGCGACGTGGAGCGGCGCGTGGCGACCCGGGTCG
>JAJMHN010000094.1:0-79464 GCA_030566025.1 Geotrichum cucujoidarum
GTTGCCATTATACTTTGAGTACAGTCCAGGCCCACCACCACCGGCGGTTTCTTGTTTGATGCTGCGCAGCGGGTCGTACGGTGGCTGGTCACGGCCATACTCGTGCGCATACGGCGGCGGCGGGCGCGAGAGCTGGAGCTGGTGCTGTTGGTGCTCCTCTTCGCGTTGGCGGTGCCACGCTGCCCAGTCCTGTTGCTGGTGTAAGGGCGGCAGCTGTGTGTGCATGTGCTGGGGAGGAGGTGGGTGTGAGAGCTGCTGGTGGGGTGGCGGCGCCGGGTAGGACGGACCGGGGATGGGCGGTTGCTGCTGGACAGTGGTCGGCGGTGCAGCCGGTGACGTGCTGCGAGACTTGACCTTGACGTTGGAGGAGGTCGTCGTGTCAGCGGCGGTAGTAGTTGCAGCTTTGCGGCCGCGCCGGGTAGTTGTCCGCTGGCGTTTTGGTTTGGCAGTAGGGGCAGCAGTGTCCGGGACGGGTCGTTTGGCGCCGTTTTCTGTAAGATTTGATGGAACTGGCTGCGGGGGTGCCGTGGGATTGACGGCGTGGGTGGGGATTTCGGGTGATAGGAGGCTCATGATGCTGTTGCGGGAGCTGGCGGGTGGAGGTGCTGGTGCTGGTGGCAGAACAGCGGCGGGCTGTTCGTGGAGAGGCAGGACTACAGCGGCAGCATTAGCCATGGAGTCTAAAGACGAGTGTTGTTGTGGCACAGGCTCTGGCTTTTCCTCTTCAGCGTCCTGTTCCATGTCGACATCGTGCTGGGGCACAAGACCTCCAGTACGTATCAAGTACAAGTCGTCCTCGATCTGCGCTTCGTTGAGAGAACTAATGCTAGGTTTCGTCCCAATTGTTTTTGAAATCTTTTGGTAGTTGCGGACCTGGTCCTCAATGGGCAGGGACAGCTTTGTGACCCTTGACCGCGAGTACTCGTAATTGAGCTGGTGGATCTTTGCGCTTGTTTCGTTAATGAGCCGTTCTCTTAGCCGCTGTTTGGCGTCGTAGTAGCGGAACCAAATGTTCTCTGCCTCGCCGACGGTGGTGCGCTTGATGCGGTAGTGGTCGTAGTCAAGGAGGCGTTTTGCCATGTCCTTGCGCTTCTCGTAAATGCTGTCCTGGGCCTTGTAGACGGACTCGAACATGGCGAGCCGTTTGCCGCTGCGCATGGCGTTGACCATGGCTGTTGTGCGCGAGACCTTGGCACGTGCCAGCGAGCTCGCCAGGTCCTTGTACTCCTCAGCCAGCCGCGCCTGGTGCACTTTGATTTCCTCCGGGTCCGAGACCTCGTAGTAGTTGACCTCTTCCTTCACTGGCGGCGGCGGCGGCGGCGACGACGACTCTGCCAGTTTCTCTGGCGCGCCGCCGTCGTCGGCGTCGTTGTCGTCGTCGGCGCTGCTGCTCGAGTTGCCCGCTGTCGACGACGGGGGCTGATTGCCCGATTGGGCCTGTGGTGCGGCGCTCATCTCTGCTGCTGCTGCTGGAAAAAAAAAGAAAGTTAGTTATTTCCTCTTTGGAAACAGTGTTTAGTCAGCGCTGGGCCACTCTAGCGAGCGCAGGTGTCAAGCGCGCACTGGGGCAAAACCCGCGGCCGAAAAGCTTTGCAGACGAGACGAAGAGAAGAAGGAAACTTACCTGGGGGAGCGCCGTCCTGGGCGGCAGAGGAGACGGGGTCAGCGGCAGGTGCGGTGGCGTGGGTGTCAGCGCTGGGGTCGGCAACACCATGGTCGCTTTCGTTTTGCCTCGTTGGGGACAATGGCGGACCGTCGCCCTGGCCAGACGCCGCCGCCGTGCTTGCGGGTTCGTCGCCAGAACCGTCTACCTTGGAGGCACTTTCAGCAGGGACTTCTGACTGCGAGGGAGTAGGCTGCTGCTCTGGCGCCTCTTTGCTGTCTGAACTATCCAAAGACGCTTGTGCTGGTGCTGGGGAATTCGATTGCACTGGACCTGAAAAATCGGTTGGAGCCGGTGCTGCTGCTGCTGCTGCTGCTGCTTCTGCTGGCGCTGTCGTTTGCTGCGACGCTGGCGCAATGGCCGCTGTGTTTACATTACTCTCGGTCGTATTGCTTGGCGGCCTTGTTGTCGGGTCTTCGGGGCTCGCTTGTTTGGTTCTGTCGGGCGGTTGTGTGGTCGATGAAGAGTCCTGCGGCGCTGCTGCTGCTGCTTCTGTAGTCTGTGACGCTGGACTCGCCGCACCTGCTGTGGTATAAATTATGTCTGTCATTATTCGGTCGTCGTGAATGTAGTTAAAAGGTTTAAACGGTGGCGCTGTAAACGTTTGTCTTTAAGGAAGGCACGTTTGGGTCTGTTGGTTGGAAATTTTTCCGTTATCGGTTATGGCAATGGGCACCTTGGTATCATGGTTTATATGCGGGAAAAGCGGTGTGCACCTTTGGGCGTTGTAGCAAGTGTATTAAGAAGATGTTACTTCCGTTGCTTCTAGATCCCCTGGTTTGGCCGGCTGTTGAACTGTTCTTTCGGCGCGCTTGGGGGGAGAAGCGAAGAGGGAAAAGAAGTTGAAAAGAACTTTTTGGCGGAGGGAAAAGAAGAAAAAAAGAAAGGGCAGAGAACTTGGAATCTTGGGACCCGCGACCGGAGAGTGCGTGCGTTGCTCCAAATGACCGTGACTGGCCGTAGTATCTTTTGGTCTATATTACACAGGAACCGGAAGACTGTCCAGTGCCTGCTGGTGGTTCTACGAGTGCTCAAGGGTCTGGTGCTGCTGGTTTGTGCGGTTCCAGCCCAGACAAAAATTTTGAAAAAAAAAAAAAAAAAAAAAAAAAAAATGGTTCACCAAACGCCATTGCAATAAACCACGAGCCCAACGTAAAGTATCCTGTCTCTTTTGAATCCACTGGATAGCAGTGATGTTTGCAATGTTTGTACGAGAATTTCTGGCACGTCCGGGGCTATTGTTTGGCCAGGTAGTCAGTGCAACTTGTCTTGTCTGTGGGTTCCATTGCCAATGCTAGAACGGCTTTACTTTTGACTTGAAGACTTGAAAAGTTGAAGCCATCAAGAACCAAACCAAATCACCAATTCCATTCCGAGGCACAAGTATACCCAAAGTCTGCAACCACGCCTTGACCGTCCTTCACAGCTGTCCTTTTGAAGATGGTTTGTGAGCATCCTCAAGTCATTGCCCTTGCAAGCCGCGTTGGCTTTGAGTTGGTTGCGTTGTGCGTGCGTTGCCCCCCAGGGCCCAAAAAAAAAAAAAAAAAAAAAATGCAGCGGGTTTCAGACTTTTTGACTTGCCCTGCCCGAAACCCGGACCAGGACCCGTTCATGGACCGACCACCAACAACACACAATTGTGCAATGAATAAAAAAAGGAAAGAAAAAAAGAAAGAAAAAAGATTCAGTTTACTGCAGAGTGTGCACTTGGTCAAGAGTATCAAAGAAATAACAGTGACCAACACTGGAGCGAACCTCTCTTTGCTTTATTTAATGTACGTATTGATCGAGTTAGGTGCGCTACTTCTGAACTTGCTTAATCAACTGTATCTTTTGCAATTTTTATACATGTAATAATATAACTGTTTTTTTGCTCATTGTTATTATTATAACTCAAGTCCCCAGAGCTTGCCTTCCTCAGCCACCACGTCCACAAGGAACTCGACCTCGCTCCGTTTCCGGCCCTCCGCCAACCAGTCCTCCGCCAACAGCTTTGGCCACCCCTTGAGCGTATTAACCTCTCCTACTGCATCAACAACCCTTCCTTCACCAAGAGCGGTTTCGGCGCGGGAGAGGATGGACTCGATATCGGTGCCGGTGGCGTTGCCGGATTTCTTCCAAAGGAGCTTGCTAAAGACGAGGGAGCCGACGTGGCCGGCGACGCCGGCGTTGGCGGGGAGGAGCGATGCCTTGCGGATCTCGGGCTCGAGCGAGCGGAAACGGGCCGCGAGCTGGGACGCGCTCAGCACGCCGTCGGTGTGCACGCTCTCGGGCAGGGCGTCGATAGCGGCAGCAAGGAGCGGGTCCTCACCGCTCGTCTTTTTAATGGCCGCGATAAAGGGCCCAAGGGCAACGGGCTCGGTGCTTTCAAGGGCGCTCTTCAACCGGGCAATGGAAATGTGCAACTGGGCGGCATTGTCGCTTTCGACGATAACCTTCTCGGCCTGCGCGGTGAGGGCTTCAATGGTGGCAAGGTCCTTGGAGAGCTCATTGAGTTTAGACAAACGGCCCTCGCGCTCGTTGGCGACACGGTCCTCGACCTCAGCGGCAAACTGCTTCTCGCGCTGGACGTGCGCAGAGAGCAGCTTGTTGTTGGCGGCAGCAAAGATGGTGTTCTTGGCCGCGTTGATCTCGGTCTGCAAGCGCGTGTTGAAGGTCTCGGCCAGGCGCTGCTGCTCCTGGTGGAACTCGCGCGACCACTTCTCTTCCTGCGCAGCCACCGCGGTCTTGAACTCGTTGGTCTGGGCCTCGACTAGTCGGCTGGCCTTGTCGGTCTCGGCCTTGAGCTTGGAGCTCAGCTCGGCTTGGTAGTTGGTCTTGAGGTCGTGCAGCTTCTTGGCGAGGGCCTCAATCTCGGCACCAACGCGGGCGACATGCTCGTGGCTGGGCTTGGAGTCGTTTACAGAGGAGATGAAGCTGTTGAGGGCGTGTACGGAGCTGGCGACAAGAGGGTCAATGTCGTCGGGGACACGCAAAAGGGGGAAACCGGCGGAAGTGGACGAACTGGCGGCCGAGGTCGGGGTAGAGCTCTTGGCGGAAGTGACAGCGGCAGCAGTACTAGTCTTCTTGTTGACGGTGCTGGCACTGGCACCAGTTACAGAGACGCTCTGAAGCCCTCCCGGCTGCTTGAACACCAAGTCAGCGGCGGTCTCGCCCTTGCCGCTGCCGTTGCGCTTGGAGTTTATCGACGCCAACTGCGAAATGTTGTCAATTCTTCTCTTGAACCGTTCACGCTCAATGGTGCCAATGATTTCCTCACCAAAGGGCAAGTAGTCGACATAGAGGTCGTGGGCGGTCTCGTCTTCGAGGGCGTAAAGACCACCGCCAATGTAGAGGACGGAGCCGAGGAGGATGGAGCTAATGAGAAAGTTTCTGAATCGGTGCGACTCCTTCTTGGCAGAAGGTTTGGGGGCGGCAGGGGTAGGCGGAGGAGCCTGGTTCTGGGCTCTAGATGCTTCTTCCTGGGCCTGGACCTTGGCCTGGATGCCAGCGTCGTTCAATGGCTTGCCCTCAAAGACCATTTTCTCTGCGGCCAGTGATCGGGTCTGTTGAGTGTTAGCTGGATACTTTGGGGTGTTCGTTGGGTTCAACTTACAGAGACGAGGGTTCTGGCATGCTGCAGCGAGCGGGCAGCCACCAATGCCCGGGTGCTATTTCTAGAAGCTGAGGCGAGCATGTTGTGTGATGGTGATTGTTGGTGGAAAAGAGAAAGGGAAAGGGAAAAGAGGAAGTTGGAAAATGGTGGTGGAGCTGGGCAAGGCGACAATTTTATTGGGAGGTTATTGGTTCATTAGAGTTGACTACACGATACATCGTGAGGATTAGACTATTAGTGTACTTGATATATATATAAACTACTGCAAGTGAGGAAAGAAGGACGTGTCTGCGTCCTTCTTTTTGCTCATGCCGGCCTGCAGCGACTTGTCGAGCGGCAGCTTGGGCAGGTTGGCGCCCGTGTTGTACTCAATGGAGATTCTGAGCCCGTCGCGGATAATCTTGTCCCAGAAGCGCTCAAGGACAATGGCGCCGTTGGAACCGTTGTCGTCAATGTAGACGCGGAAGGCGTACTCGCCCTCAAAGATGGTCTTTTCAGTGTTGAGCTTTTGGACCATGTTGAAGAGCTGGTGGAAGGTAATGACCTCGGCAAGGGGGACAAGGTACTGCTGGTCGTGGATGCGAATGTAGATGGAGGCAAAGGAAGGGTGCATTGCGAGCTTGGGGTTTGTGGGGCTAACGGAGGGGGCCAGAGCGTAGCCGGAGGAGGAGCCGCTGCTACCATTGGGGAGGCCAGAGGAAGAGAGTCTGCGTGCCATGGTGTTGATTAGTGTCTGTAGGGCTGTAGTTGATTTACTAGAGTTGGAAAGAGAGAGAAGAATAAATTAGGACTAGAATAAAAAGGGAATTGAGCAGTTATTTATACTTTTTTACAAGGTGTGATCATGTTACATTGGATTGAGAGAAGAAGGAGTTTCTTGAAAGGCTGTTGCTTTGTGAGACTGGTTTCATTAGAACTAGTAAATGGGCTGTGTGATGGGTTTGTTCGTATCCCACCTTGGTGATTTACTTGATTTGGCTGTTTGCCCAGTATCTCGTCACAAAAGGACTTGAGCAAGCAGTTGACAGTATCTTGTACTATCATGGTCTTCATTGTTCTTGCGAGAAGTAGTAAGTATTGAATTTATTCGCGTGTTTAGGAAATGGGCTCAAATTGGTTCAAATTGGTTCAAATTGGTTCAAATTGGTTGCTTTGGAGGGGCTGAATGGAATTGATTTAAATTTACGTTAACCAAGTACTGAATTAGCTTAAGCCTAGTTTATTAGAGTTTTGGCTTGTAAAAAGCAGCCAAAAATTCTTTGGTTTCCTTGATAACAGCCATTTACTTGATTTTGTGTCTCGAGTCTGAATTGCTATTGGCAGTGGCTTGAATTGCGGCTTTAATTTGTAGCTTAAATTGATGCTGGTTTCTGCTTGTAACTTGCACTGAATACTTGTCCATTGGCATACTAAAACCTCTGAGATATTAGACCTTCTTCTAGTCAAGTTCTCGTATCAATCATCTATTCTTGTTTCTTTTGTGGGGTAAATTGTAAACGCAAATCACCGAGAAACTGAGACACATGTTGCTTGTTCCATATCATGTGATTCAATAACAAGTCCATTGTGGGGTTGGCCTGCGGTTTTCCAATGGCCCCACGCAGCAGCAGCAGCAGCAGCAGGTCATGCGTGCACGGCATTTACATTTCATTGATTGCTTCTAGAAAAAAAGGGTCTTTTTTGAGTTGTTTGCCCCGGAAGAAATAAAAGCCAAAATTGGTGCAGCTTCTTGCTCTCTAGAATCTCTACCGAAGGCTTCTAGAATAAAAAAACAGAAGAAATGGCATACTTTGGCGAGGGTTTATTCAGTTCAATTCTAGCCATGATTTTGATGATGGTTGGGGCTTCTTCAGACTCAGATTTATTGCCAAGGGTTTGCCCAAGGCAGCCACATGTGCCAGTTGATACGACGCCTCTCTAGAAGACTAGAGTAATAAACTGTGTCATCACAAGGCAAGTCTGCTCTCTCTTTTATACACGTGTGCTTCATTCAATTAATACAATTACAAACAACTTTAGAAAAGAATTGATCCTCATTGTCGGTTGTAGGATTTAAGTTGCAAAAAATGTATTATGCGAGATAATTCATGTTTGTATATTTGATACTTCACCAGCACTAGTAATTGACTGATTGACAAAACCTTCTAAATAACAACAACTCCTATTTTCTTATTGAATACACCAACTTCTTTTACTATACTTCTGGTGAAAACCCATGAACGCTGTCTGCGCCGAGTTCTCAACTTCATGGGCGTGTGAAAACCCATACCCTCGCCATAAAATAAACAAGCGCTTCCAAAGACCTGCCGCGAAAAAAAAAAACAATGCTTCAAACATTTCTATTTCAAACCCGCCTTCGAACTCTTGTCGATTATAGAACCAAACAACAACAATTGAGTTTTTCTTGTTGTATAAATTATAAAAAGAAGGAAAGAAACACTCAATTGACTGGTTGACTGGGTTCAATTTTGAACAAGCCCGTGTTTAGAAAAAAGGAATCTGTTATTCAAGTTTACGCATTCAAACGCGCTTTTATAATGGCTGATTCAAGCGAAAAGAAGGAAGTGGTTGAAACGCCCATTGACGAAAAGGCGGTTGAGCCACAGACTACAGAGGCTCCTGCAGAGTCGGCAGAAGCACCGGCAGAAGAAAGAGCACCTGCTCCAGCAAAACAAGTCACTTTGAACGCCTCTTCAAAACGATCTCGCGACGATGACGATGAAGACGATGACAACGACGACGCAGACGGAAGCGAGTCGGCAAACAAGGTCCAAGTGAGAGACTCCAACGGCGAAATCATCAAAACCGACAATGGCAACGATGACGACGACAATGACGATACAAGCAGCAGTAAACAACCCGCCAAGCGACGAAAGAGCGAGCAGGACAAGACCGAAAAGCAAGACAATGACGACGACGAGACAACAGACCCTGCGGCCGCCAAAGACAAATCAAGAGAGTCGACGGCAGAGCTCGAGGCGGCGTTGGCAAAGGAAGCAAGCGAGGGTGCCACAACCTTGACGAGCCAGAAACTCGACAGCATGCCAAGCGAGCTCCCCGACAGCGACGAAGACGAAAAGGCTGACGACAAGAAGGAGGATGAAGAGAAGGAAGAAAAGAAGGAGGAGACAAAGACGACAGAGTCAGCGGATACGCCTACTACTTCTGCCCCAGCTTCTGCTGCAAGCTTCGTCTCGGCCTCAACCACCTTCACTGGCGGGTTCGGCTCCTTTGTCAAGAGCGGCTTTTCCGCCGCCAGCACGCCCAAAACCAACATTTTCGGCGGTAGCGGTAGCGGTAGCGGTGGCGATGGAGACAAGACCACCGGGAGCGCTGCTTCGTCCGGGTTCAAGTCCGGGTTCTCTGGGTTTGGCAGCAGCAGCGCGTTTCTGGCGCCCAAGAAGGACAACAACCCCTGGGCCGAAAAGCCCAGCACCGAGTCTGGCACTGGTAGCGGCAGTGGCAGCGGTACCACCAGCGCACTGCCATCCGGCACCGGCCCCAAAAGCATGTTTGGCAGCGGCAGCAACAGCGGCAGCTCATCCACCGCCATCACCGCCAAAGACGACGCCGGGTCCGCCGACGACGCCGACGAGGGCAACACCAGCGCGGGGACCACCGGCACCGGGGACGACCTCTACGTCCAGCTGGCCACACCTTTGGCAGAACGCAAAGTCGAGACCGGCGAGGAAAGCGAAGAGTCCAAGTTCTCGTGCCGCACCAAGCTCTACGTCCTTGACCTCACCGACTCCAGCGCCGGGTGGAAAGAGCGCGGCGTTGGCACCCTCCACGTCAACTCCCAAAAGGCCACTTCCACGTCCACCGATTCCACCTCCGAAGAGAATGAGACCACCACACCCAAGGCCAAGAGCAGACTGGTCATGCGCGTCGACGGCTCGCTCCGCGTCGCCCTCAACCTTCCCTGGCAGAAAGACTCCTTCAAGGTCATGCAGGGCATGAAGAGCAGCTTGCAGAGCGAGAAGTTTGTCAGGGTCAGCGTCGTTGAGGACGGGAACCGGCCGGTGCAGTATGCCATGAAGGTCGGCAACGCCAAGACGGCGACGAGCCTGTATGAGGCCATTGCCGCGTTGCCATGAAAAAGGTGTAGTTTACATGTAATTTCAGTTGTTTAAATACAAGTCTTCTTTTGTGTAATATACAAGTCCAGCAAATATCAGGCCCGTGTTTGTGTTATGCCTCCGCGCTCGCATGCCGGAACGCCAGCGTACACACCGTTTGGCCCTTCTTGCCCCCAAACTCAAACGTCGGGTACTCCACCTGCCCGTGCACCACGAGCCCCTCGCGCCCCATAATACGCTCCAGCTCCTCAGCCGTGAAATTGCAGCTCGTGATTAGAAACACACCCGTGGGGGCCAGCATGCGGGCGACCTTGCGCGGGTAGAGCTGGACGCCGGTCAGTTCCTTGGAGGCGTCCAGAGGGGATGGGTAGGTGATGTGGGCGAGGGCGATGGCGTCGAGGGTGCCTTTATCCAGCACACAGTCCCACTCACCGCTCAGCAACCACCGGCTCTTCTCATCCCCCTTGTCCTTATCCTCGCGGGCGTTGAGGAAATCGGCCTGCACCAGCTCAAACCCGTCGCGGTCCCACCCTTGGTCCTCACAGGCCCGGTCAACCACCTCCCTTGCAAACTCCACCGCCGGCACACTATAATCCAACCCCACCAGCTTACCTTCAAACCCGGTCTCGCGGACCCCGAGCAAAAGCTGCGCGTTGCCCGTGCCCAGGTCCAAGAACCGGCTCGTGTCCGTGTCGAGAATGTCGGGCCGGTCGGTGGCAAGATCCTCGAGGTAGCGCAGCATGCGCGTGGAGGCGTCCGAGTCCGAGAACCACTCCTCGCCGGTGTCGGCCGGGTCGTGCGCAAAGTTTTGGTGCTCGCGCGAGTAAAAGTCGTCCCAGCTTGCAAGTTGTTCAAAGTCAGTAAAAAGTTGATCCCGCAACATTAACACGATTAACAAAAATCGCAAACTAGATAAAAAAAAAAAACATACTATTGGACGGTGCCGAGTTTGGAGTGGGGCAGCTCCTCGACTACATTGTCTGTTGCTGGTCCTTGTGGAGACGTCATTTTTCTATAGAGTCTGTGATCTTGTTCCAACAGCCGTGATTCTTGGAGTTTGAAAATTTCCAAAGGGCAACTCTACAACAGTACAAGGGTTAGGTCGCGGGGCCCTGATTTCAGCCTCGCCTCACAACCAGCCTCACCATGAAATCCGGCTCACTTCAGTGCACGTCAACGATGGAAATGGATTAAATGTATTAAGCAAAAGGAAAAATGGTAGAGCTATATAAATTCGTATTTACATCAAAGTCGACCTTAAGAGATACTGACCACATAACAACGCTCGACTTTAGAAAGAAAAGGAACTGTTATGGGTACAATATTGGGTTGAGGGACTAGGGTGTAATTGTGTCGTTCAAAATGATGGTTATCGAGTCACCGAGAACTGATATATTGGTGGCGGGACGGCGGGCATGGCCACCTCAATGGGTCGCACTTCTGTACTGGCAGTCGTGGTGTGTTCACCGTGTGCCTCATTTTGAGGCCGGGGTGTGCCCCATAGACGCACCGACAACCGCCGCATAGGGCCCTGCTCGCGCGCAGTCTGGCGTTCCCGTTCCCGTTCCTGCTCTTCAATGACGTCTACTGGTTCAGGACCCAGCGGGTCTTCGGGTTTCGGCATGTAGAAACTTGTCTTGCACAGCGGGCAGCGGGCCTGGCGGGTCAGCAGCCAGGGGTCAATGCATTCAGGGTGGAAGATATGGCCGCAGGCGAGTCCACGGACAAGAGTGTCATCGGTCATGTCGTCAATGCAAATGGCGCAAGTTGTCAGCGACCCCTCGTCACAAACGGGCATGGGCGTTGTCTCCTCTTCCTCGTCGTCGTCATCAGTGTCAGTGTCGTGCAGTTGCTGCGAGTTGGGGCGACGGGCAGGAGGCGGCAGCAGCGTAACGATGCCTGCCTCAACATCAGGGCTCTGGTCAAATGCGGCATGATCGGCAGTGCCTGTCTGAGTGTTTGGGCTGTTTGTACGCACATGAACAGAGTGTCTTGAAACCATGGAGAACGGGCGCAAAAGACTGCGTCTTTTCGTGGGCCGTTCTGGTGACTTGGCACGTGGTTTCTTGTCGTCGAAATCAAGGTCGTTATCGTGGGACACGCTGGGGGTGCACATGTTTTTCACAAGCGTAGCAGGCTCATCTTTTTTCTCTTCGCTGCGGTTCAAGGTAGAGGCCTCCTTTGCGGTTTTAAATGCAACAATGGGGAACTTTGCATCAATTTGTGCCTGAGTCATGAGTTTGAGAATTTTGCGTTTTCTGCGCCGGGGGTGCCGAGAGTTGGCGTGCGACCTGGACGCCCCTGCAGAATAGAACCTGCTTGACAGGGGCTGTAACGCCTGGCCTTCGTAGTGCCCAGGACGGTGTCTTCGCCAGTAGTACTTGAGACCAGCTACTGCGCTACAGTACAAGTTAGCAGGTTTGAGAGGTTTGAGAGGTATAACAGAACTTACACAACATTGACGAAAACAATGCCCACGCCGAGCGCGACGAAGAGAATGATGGACGAGGGCGAGCCGTTGGCAATGCCAGAACCGCCAGGATCGAACGACATGATGCAGAAATGTTGATGAATATGAAGTAAAGAGCGACTTGGTGCGAAAGGAGCGACTGATATAGAAAATGAGCGAATACAGGTAAGACAGGGCGTATATTAAAACATGTGGAATGGAAGACAACCCAAAACAATCAGCGCGCGCACGGCAGGGGCTGGTGGTGTCGTCGGTGTCGTCGGTGCGTTCCTGGACTGTGGACGGCGGTGCAAAACGGCGAGCGTGCACTGTCTGCTGGAGTGGAAAAGAGGTCCTGGAGCAGTGGAGCAGATGGAGAGTTTTGCGGGAAAAGGAGAGAAAGTGTGGAAAGGCTGAACTTTGAACTGCAGCGAAAAGTGGCAGGGTTTCTTTTTGTGCCTTTTTGTGCCTTTTTGTGCCGCGCGTTTATTTTTAACAGCAGCGCATAAACTGGGTGATTGGCCGCATTAATACAGGCAGTTTTATGCAACAGTGGCCATGTTGTGGTTTCAAATCGCAGCGCTTCATTGGCCGGATAAGCGACATTAATGCTTTGGTGGTATCAAAACTGCTCTCGCCTTGATCTCCGCCAGAAAAACATCGTCGCAGAGGGATTCAAACGCTCCAGGGACAGTTCAGAGAGAATGGCTTTTCTTCTAATGCAAAGTGGGTTTCCCAGGGTTCCAAGCTTTCCATGCACGAACTGCAAGTTCTGGCCTTCTTCGAACCGCTGCCACCACCACCTCTCCTCCTGATCGCCAATGTGACACCAGCCGCTCTGCTCCGTCTTGAACCCTCCTCAAAACCCGTCCAGCGCGTGTTTCCGTGTGTCGCGCCCGTTTGTTTGGCCAGATTCGCGATTTCCAGGCGGGATTTCGTGCCATGGCGCGGCTGAGTCACGGACTGTGTCATAATCTCCCACGCTTTGAGATTGATCGCTTTTCTGCTTCTTGTTTCCCAATGCGACATTCAAGCTTTTGAACCTTCGCAGCGCACCCTCCATTTAAAAGCCAGTCCATGGCCGCCTTTTCCCTCTGAGATTTATATCACCTCCATCAAACCACCATGCCAACTTCCAGCCGCGACGGCAACGATGGCTGCCATCAAAACACGCTGGCAAGGGCCGTCTCGCCAGCTGACTCACTGCCCAGCGCCTCTCCAACGATAGTCGACATCAACAGCTCTGCCGACGTTACCTCTCTCGCATCCTCTGCAGACAAGTACTGGCCCATCCAGGGCGAGGCCGTCGAAAGACCATCGCTTCTCAACCGCTGGCGCTGCTCCAACTCGGTCTTGTCGCTCGCTGCTACAAAGGAATGGGTCATCGCCGGTACAGGATCTGGCGAGATCCTCGTCTTCAACAAGGACACCCTCGCCACCGAATGGGTGTTTAAAGGCCACTCGGGATCAGTATATTCCTTATCGGTAACTTCAGACGAACGGTTTCTGTTCTCTGGCGCAGCAGACTCGCTCGTCAAGGCCTGGGACTTGAAGCAGCGTAAAGAAATTTACACCATTTACTCTCGAGCAGACATTGGCGACGTCTTTTCCATTGCATGGGCCCCTGCCCACGAGTGTCTCTTTCTTGGAGCCCAAAACGCCAGCATCCAGTGGATCCAACTATACGAAAAGGAGAGTTATCAGACAACAGAGGATCCCAGTGGGCTGCCCTCGCTAAGATTCAACAGATTTTTTGATTCCAAGGGCCCTGGTGGTCGCGTGGTTCCCGAACAAGCCAAGAGCCGCGGAAAGCACACAGGCACCAGCATGTACGAAATCCCGCCGCAAAACATGATTCAATACGCTCATTACGGATACGTTTACTCTTTGCTTGTCATTAAACGAGCCAACGAGGCTCAGTGCACCAACGAGGAGTACTTGGTCTCTGGCGGTGGCGATGGTACTGTCAAGATTTGGAACTTCCAGGACAAGAAATTGACCCCACTCTACACTTTTGACACAGACAGCAGTGTCTTTAGTCTCTGTTGCGAGGACTCCTTCTTGTACTGCGGCTTGGCCAAGGGCCAGGTCTACATGTACGATTTAGACACTCGACAAAACGTTCGCGTGGACCAGGCTGGACAAGACGACGTCATGGCCATGAGTCTTTACCACGAATGTCTTTTCCATAGCTCCAACGGCGCCGTCCAAAAATGGGACTCGAAACGGTACCACCGAGGCCAGTGGCAAGCTCACGACGGTCTTTTGTTAGCCACTGTCTTTACAGAGCTCAACGGCCGCAAACTGCTTGTCACAGGCGGTAACGATACCAGCGTGTGCATGTGGGACGTGTCGTTCATTGTTGACAAATACCCTGCGAAAAGCGCCGACGTTGTGCTGGCCGCTTTCAATTCAACACAGGCACTCAAATTGCTTGAGCCTGCAATCCAAAACCTGTGCATTTCCAAACAAGCTCAAGACACTAATACCGAGCACCGCGATTCATCTCAGGTTGCCACGTTTACTCTCGACCACATGATGGACACTCTGCGCGATTTCATTAGCTACAAGACCATTTCGGGCCATGAAGGCATTCATGCCAACGACTGCCGCCGGTGCGCGACTTTTCTACGCAACCTCTTTCGCCATTTCGGTGCCGACTCACAATTGCTACCCGTCGAGAACGGCGGCAACCCAATCGTTTACGCCAAGTTTGAAGGTACCAAGTCTACTGCCAGCCGCGCTCGGGCACAATCAACGGCAAATTCTGCCACTGCAGCAGTCAACTCGCCGACGCTGGTTGCACAACAAGAGGCCGAAGCCAAAGGCAAGCCCAAACGCAAAGCACGCATTTTGTTTTACGGCCACTACGACGTGATCGACGCCGACAAGACCGAGGACTGGGACACGGACCCGTTCAACATGACCAACGTGGACGGGTACATGTACGGCCGCGGCGTCAGCGACAATAAAGGTCCCATCCTGGCCGCATTGTTTGCCGTCGCAGAGCTTGTGCAGCGCAGCGAGCTCGAGTGCGATGTAGTGTTTATCATTGAGGGCGAGGAGGAAAGCGGCAGCACGGGGTTCCAAGAAGCCATTCTCAAGCACAAGCAGCTCATTGGGCCCATTGACTGGGTGCTCTTGTCCAACAGTTACTGGCTGGACGACCAAACGCCCTGCCTCAACTACGGCCTGCGCGGAGTAATCAAGGCCGAGGTCGAGGTCAGCGGGCAACAGCCCGATTTGCACTCGGGCGTTTACGGCGGCGTGTACCGCGAGCCGACATTCGACCTGGTCAACCTCGTGAGCAAGCTTGCGTCGGACAGCGGCGAGATCCTCGTGCCGCATTTCAGCGACGCCGTGCGGCCCGTCACTGCCGACGAGGAGCGCCTCTACACGGCCATTGACCGTCGCCTCCGCCACGACGGCCAGTTCACCGCCGCCGCACTCATGACCCGCTGGCGGTTCCCTTCCTTCAGCATCCACCGCATTGCTGTCTCTGGCCCCGGTAACTCGACCCTCATCCCCCAGGTCGCCACCGCGGTGCTCTCGCTCCGCATTGTCCCCGACCAGGACATGGCCGTGATCCAAAAACACCTGCTGGCGCACCTCGAAGCCCAGTTTGCGCAGTTCGCGACGCCCAACACCCTTGCCGTGCGCGTCACCCACAGCAGCGAGCCCTGGGTCGGTAACCCGCAGAACCGGGCCTTCAAGGTGCTCGCCTCTGCCGTCCAGGACGTTTGGGGCCAGAAACCCCTGTTTATTCGCGAGGGCGGCAGCATTCCCTCGGTGCGGTTTCTGGAACGCACGTTTGGGGCCGAGGCGGCACAGCTCCCCGTGGGGCAAGCCAGTGACGGCGCGCACTTGAGCAATGAGAGACTCAGGGTTGTCAATTTCAGTGGCGCGAGAGATGTCTTTTTGAAGGTGTTTGGAGGTCTTGCATAAAGTGCTGAGCCACTGGTAACCTTGCTTGCTTACTCTTTCATTTTGCATTGTCTTTTATATTTGCATGCTTTTTTTTTTTTTTTTTTTTTTTTTTATTCGCGGCGGCGGGTCGGTCAATGCCAGGCCCTCCGCCGCCATCAATTAATATTGCTTAATTTTTTTTCTGTATAATAGCTTTCTTCTTTGCAAACGAAAAATAAATAAATTAAATTATCAAAAAATAAAACAAGTTCACGCTGGTTCAATTGCTTCCAGTTGTTAGTTGAAGTTGCACTGAGTGAACGGCCGTTGACTTGAGGTTGCGACATTGATCCCTTGTCCAAGCTTGTTTCGAAGTTTGTTAATAAGTACAACCCATAGCCCATCCCTGGTCCATTTTTTGTTTCAATTCAAATTTTTTTTTTGTTAATAATTACACAAGTATATTACGTATCATGTACATACAAATCTAGATTCAAGCCTGGCTCTCAATTCTTGCGCAGGGACAATGAAATGCCCTGGCCACTGCCACTGCCACTGCCGCCGTTCTGCTGGTCCTGCTCCTCCGAGTCCTGCTCCGAGTCCTCGTCATCGTCGTCGTCGTTGAAATCGAGGCTCGACAGCTTGAACGACACGTAGTCCTCGGTGTTGAGGTCCTGCGCCGACTCCTGGAGGCTGCCGAGGTCGCCGGGGGTCATGAGTCCCGCGCGGTCACGGGGGGAGCCGGGCGCTGAGAGCGGGCGGGTGAGCTTGAGCCGGCGCGACTCAAAGAACGGGTTCTCGTCGTCGGCAGCGCCGTTTTGGAAGCTCGAAGGGTAGGCGCGGCGGAGCGCGAGCTGGCGGGCCTTGACGTACTCGAGGCCCATGCGTTTCCAGTCAAGAAGGTCGGACAGGCGCTCGGTACGGTTGCGCTGGTTGATGCGCTGGCGGCGCGACTTGGCCGTGAAGTCAAACATGCACTCGGTGAGTTGGTTGATAGAGTCGTCGACGCCCTTTTGGCGGCGGTCGACAATGTAGATGCCGTAGTCGCTCGAGTTCTCAATCAGGTCCTCCATGTAGCAGCCAAAACCAGACAAGTTTGTGGTGATCGACGGAACGCCCATGACGGTGCACTCGGCTGGAGTGTAACCCCAGGGCTCATAGTAAGAAGGGAAGACACCCAAATGGCAACCACGCACAAAATCGTCATAGTCCAGAGGCAAAATGGGGTTGTTGGAGTTGAGGAACTCTGGATGAAAAACAATCTTGACACGGTCCGAGGGGTGGTTGAAGAGCTGCACGCGGCGGATCTGGCTCAAGATGGGGTCATTGTTGTCGTCAGCCATGTTGTGGGTGACAATGGGCGGCAGCGAGGTGCGCTTGAGGGCAAAGACGCGACGCTTGAGGAGAACCTTGTCTGAGGGCGTGAGCAGCTCGTCCAAGGCGGGAATCTCCTTGCCGTGTTCCGAGGAACGGGCACAGTGGTCAAAGAGACGGCGGCCAATGGACTGCTGGATCTCCTTGACGGTTTCGTCAAGGGCCTTGATGACGGCCTGGCCCTTTAAGGTCTCCACCGTGTAAGAATGGGTAGCGGCAGGCATAATGATGAAGGCAACAACGGTCTTGTTGGATCCCGAGGCCTTGAGCCGGTGGTTGAGTCTGGCAAGAGATTCAATAAACATGTCAGCACCCTTATTTCTGTACTCATAGCGACCGGCAATAAAGAAATAAAGCGTATTATCGAGATCAAAGTCATAGTGACCGTAAAAGTGGCCGCGCACAAAGTTGTTGATTTTCTCCTTTTGAATGGCGTGCAAGTTTTGAAACTCGTGGACAGCAGAAAACTTGACAACGTTGAGACCGTTGGGCAAAACGCCGTCGGGCTTGCGCTTGAGCAAGTGTTCGGCTTCAAACGCGGTAATGTGGGAGACGGTGGTAAAGACGTCACAGGAGTGGGCCGCGGCGCGCTCAATGCAGTAGCGGTGGTAAATGCCTCTCTTGCCGGCCTCTGCGTCAACGTCAAAGTTTTGCAAGTTGTTGTAAAAATCAACAGAGCCCGCACACAAGTAGCGACCCAGGAGCGTGGCGTGGGTGGTGAAGACGGTGGTGAGGTCGAGCCGGCGCTTGCGGCACAAGGGCAGCGCAATACCCGCGAGCCATTCGTGGAAGTGGGCAACCACGGCGTGCTCAGTGTCGTTGGCAACGTACTCGCCCAAGAACCAGGCCACAAGGTATCCAAGGACAATGGCGTCGTTGGACTCTGTGTCGGCGTCGGGTGCCGGGATGCCACTGAGGGACCACAAGTCGGCCTTCCACTCGGCGAGGTGGGAGTATGCCGAGCCAATGTCAAAGAGAAGCACGCGGGGAGCACCTTCAATGAGCCAGCGGCCGTAGAGGTACTTGATTCCTCTGTCGCTCATGGACTTTAAAGCGGCTTTGATGTGGGGGTTTGCGGGCTCGAGCTCTTCGACCTCAATGTCGGCCGACTTGCGGTTGAGCGGGCCCAACAGCGTGTAGCGGTCCCTGTACTCGCGGGCGGTGACGGGGGCCTTGGACTTGATGACGGAGTAGATGCCGCCGACACGGTTGGCGACCTCGGTGGCCACTTCAAAGAGCAGGTGGTTCTTGACGTCTCTCATCTTGAGGGCAAGTTGGTGTGGGTGTTGGTGTGTAGGAAGAAGAAGGAAAAAAAGAGTGGTGGGGGAAATAAAACGCAGCCAAACGTCACGAGAGGGGAAGAATTGGCAGAAATATAAAACCCGGCCACAAAAAAAATGGTTTCTGGTGCGAGATGCGACTTTTGCAGGGCCCAGGTCGGTGATCAGAGCGGGTTGGCGGCGGTCGAAGACGGGTTCAGGCTGGTTCGGGTCTGGTTCAAAGGCACGGAGAGCTGGTTCGAGGGCCCGGCACGCAACAAGGTTTGGTGCGCGTCGAAACAGGCAGCGCGGTTACTGCAAACGGAGCCAGCACCAGGAACGCGACAAGAGAACTCAGAGAGAGCCAGAGTGAGGCCATTCCAGCACTCGAGACCGGTGATCGAACAGCTGAGATGGAGCATTGGGCAGTCCCAAGACCGTCCAGTGGTGTGACGTCGGTGCTCGAGTAGACGGCCAAACTAAACTGGATCCACGACCTTGTCTGTGCCAATTCAAAGAGATCGTTCCGTTGTTTCTTGACCACAGCCGCTGTTGCTGTTCACAGCCTTCGTTACGGGCTTATGCGCTGCCATGGCCCTGACTGGCTTTGGCTGACTTGGTGCCCTCTCCAGACGCTCAACTGGCACTTCTTCTACAACCTGTTCCACTGAGTTTCTACAGCTTGACGGTGGCTTCCACCGCACTCCTGATTCCCTTCCAGGCCATCTCTCGTGTCTTTCTGAAGTGTCTGTCCTCGCCTGACGATTGATCCGGACGGCCGTGCTCCTTGTCCGTTCTTGCCTGTTGCCGACCGGAATAACTTTTCCCCATTCACCGCCGGAACGAAGCACCGAACCCAGCACCAGCGCCAACGCTTACTCACTGAGCACAGTCTCAGCTTCTGAATCCTCTGTGCGTCATCCCATAACCTCTTAGCACCAGCTCACTCTCTTCCGTCTTGTTGTCCGTGGTCACTCCTGGGCTCTACATTGGAGTCCATACGTGTTTCCCAGTCTGGAAATTTTCACTATTTCCGTGCGGCTCAAAAGGTGCTGCAGTTTCCCCAGAAAAACACAAAACAGCTTGTTCCCAAATGAGAAGCTGGTGCGGCTTTTTAGTTTTTAGCTGTTTCTGGTAATGTTCCAGTGTCTGTGCTTGCGCCATTGGCTGGGATTCCGTTGAGTGGACTCTCTCAGAGGGAGTGACTTGTTGGTTTGTTACTTTGTTACTTCACTAGCTGCTCTAAAGCCAGCACCAAAGTAGCAATGGCCTCCCCGTATTGGCCCATCACATGATTCTGCTCTCGAGAGACTAGTGTGCCGCTGGTTGCTTAGTGTTATGTAATACAAATTGTATTTATTAGTCATACATGCTTATATAACAGTACAAGTGATGCTTATATAACCACAACCTGGCTGTCCTGTCCACTATGGAGAGCGTCGCTTAGGCTGGATAAAAGCGTTCACCAAGGACTTGAACCAGTTGATTCAGCTGAACTCTCCAGATACTTTTGCAGTCAGCTGGATGGTTGTTTGTGCGGAGAACCTTTATTACCAGCGCTCGTAGTTCTTCGTAGTTGTTCCAGGCAGTCTCTGTGGAGTCTGTGCACAACACCGCGATCTGGAGAGCTTTGGTCCTGTGGAAACCGGGGACACCACGCAACTCTTTTCCTGGAGAGTTCTCGAGTACAAAGGTGCTAACTAACTAGTTCTAACCAGTTTTACTGCTACGCCACTGCGCGGGTGTTGAGTGGTTCTGGCCAAACGTCAAAACAAATCCCATATCGATATCGATTTCCTTGTTGACGAATTCCCGACTGCTCAACAACAAGCTCGCCAACCCACGGCCCTTCTCAAGGCATTTCACCACCGTCACACCCATTTCCAAGACTTTTACGAACCCATTTTCAGTCTTTTTTGACGCCTTGTGGAAACCTTTTTTACAGCCTTTTTTGACTTTTCCAGCGTTTTTGGCCTTCCCAAGCCACTGGGTACGACCCGTGGTACCGTCCCTTCGCGCAGCAATCCCAGGCACAAGTTGCAACAAGCCCAACCTTCTGGCCCAGACCATTTCTTTCCTTCTTCTTAACTTCAACTTCTTGTTTGTTGCTCAGTTTTGTTTACTACCTGATACTACACACACACTACACCATGTCTGAAGAATACTTTGTGGGCGTCGACGTCGGCACCGGCTCCGCCAGAGCCTGCATCATCAACTCCACCGGCGAGATCCTCGCCGTCACCACCCAGGCCATCACCAAGTGGGAGCCCAAGCCAGACTACTTCAACCAGTCCTCCACCGAGATCTGGGACGCCGTTTGCTACTGCGTCAAGCAGGCCGTCGAGGAGGCAGAGGTCGACAAGAACCTCGTCAAGGGCATTGGCTTTGACGCGACTTGTTCTTTAGTCGTTCTTGACGAGCGCACCGACGAGCCCGTCAGCGTCGGACCCGAGTGGGGCAACAAGGACCAAAACATTATTTTGTGGATGGACCACCGCGCCGTCGACGAAACAAACACAATCAATGCCACCGACCACAACCTGCTCAAATACGTCGGCGGTAAAATGTCCATTGAAATGGAAATCCCCAAGGCCAAGTGGCTCAAGGAAAACATGCCCGAGGGCGTCTTTGACAATTGCAAGTTTTACGATCTCGCAGACTTTTTGACCCATAGCGCCACAGGCAAAGAAGAGCGCAGCTTTTGCTCCATTGTCTGCAAGCAGGGGTACGTCCCCGTGGGCATTGACGGCTCCGTCAAGGGCTGGAGTAAAGAGTTTTTGGAAAGCATTGACCTGCCCGAGCTTGCTGAGGACAACTTCCGCCGGTTAGGTGGCGTCAATGGCGAAAACGGCACCATCTACTCGGCGGGAATGAAGATTGGCGACTTGACCGCCGACGCCGCCGAGCGCATGGGCCTCACTACCAACGTTGCTGTTGGCTCCTCCGTCATTGACTGCTACGCCGGCTGGATCGGTACCATTGCCTCCGACGTGCCCGACGAAAAGGTTGCTGACGGCGTCGAGGTCGACACCACCCCGGAGGGCACCTCGCTCAAGGACAACATCCAGGTCGTCTCCCAGCGGCTCGCCGCCGTCGCGGGCACCAGTACCTGCCACCTCGTCATGAGCAAGGACCCCGTCTTTGTTCCCGGCGTCTGGGGCCCCTACCGCGACGTCATCTTCCCCGGCCGCTGGCTTGCTGAGGGCGGCCAGTCCTGCACCGGCGAGCTCCTGCACCACGTCCTCACCTCTCACCCGGCCTACAACGAGGTCGGCCGCCTCGCGCTCACGGCGCAAATGAACATTTTCGACTTTTTAAACACGCTGCTCGAGAAAATGGCGCTTGATGCCGAAGCCCCCAGCATTGCCTATCTCGCCCGCCATTTCTTCTTTTACGGCGACCTTCACGGCAACCGCAGCCCCATTGCCGACCCGCGCATGAAGGGCAGCGTCATTGGCATTGACATGAACGTCGGGCCCGAGAACCTCGCCATCTCCTACTACGCCGCCGTCGAGTTTATCGGCCAGCAAACGCGCCACATTATCGAGACCCTCAACCACGCAGGCCACAACGTCACCCAGATCTACCTCTCCGGTGGCCAGTGCCGCAACGCCCTGCTCACCCAGACCATGGCCACCGCCACCGGCCTCCCTGTCGTCATGCCTCACTACATTGACGCCGCCGTCGTACTCGGCTCCGCCATGATTGGCGCCAAAGCAGCCACCAACGGCAAGAAGTCCCTGTGGGATATCATGACCAGCATGACCAAACCGGGCACCATGGTCGCCCCCGAGGAACCCAACAGTGTCAATACAAAGCTGCTCAATGCCAAATACGACGTGTTTTTGGAAATGGCCAGAAAGCAGCAGGACTACCGCGACCTCATTGACAGCGTTCTCGAGTAAACCTATAATCCATCATATAAACTAAAAAAATACTATAAAGGAATATAAATTTGACATGATGCTTGTTATTCCATAACCCGGCTAATGGGGACCCACTGGATCTGCGACTTTTGACGCTCGTTCCGGCTCACCCTGAAAAAGTGGTCCGTGTACGCCGCCGCGTTCATGTGCGTTAGAAACTTTTCATCATGCGTAATGACAATCAACTGGAAGTTGCGCTGTTCGCGGCGCTGCGCGATAATGAGCGAGAGCGCTTTGGCGAGGGACTCAATGTTGTCGGCGTCAAGGTTGGTTGTCGGTTCGTCGAGCGCAATGAGCCCGCAGTTGACTCCAAAGCACTGGGCTAGGGCGAGCCGGATAATGATGGAGGCGAGCACTTTTTGCCCCGCGCTGCACCGGCCGCGCATGTCGAGCTCGACGTCTTGTTTCACCATGCACACGCGGTAGTTGTAGGCGCGGTTGGTCATGGTCGAGGCCGACTTGGTCGTTGTTGTGGAGTCGCTCTCGCTGCGAATCAGAATCGTGTCGACATCACTACCACTATACGTTTTTTTCCACAGCTCGTCAATGATCTCATTGACCTCGGCCATTTTCATGCTATGGTACTTCATGATGGCCGCCTCCAGCGCCTTGGCGTACTTGGCCAGGTCGTCGTTGGCCACAGAGGTTGCCCGCAGCTTGATCACCGCCGCCCGATAGTCCTCCGCCACCGTCTTGTACTCGCTCTCGAGCTCCCCGTTCACCTGCCGCAGCTGGTCGTCCATTTGTTTGACCTCGCCCATCTTGCCCGCCAGCTGCGCCGACAGCCGCGTGTGTTTGGTGCGCAGCCGCGCTGACTCCTCCTCGTATTTCTGCCGGTCGCCCTCGGCGTCCATGCCTTCTAGCTCCTTAATCCGTGCCATGCGAGTTCGGTTCTTGGCTTCGAGGTCACGCAGCGTCAAGTTTTCTTCGAGGGTGCGTTTGAGGCCCTTGAGGTCTAGGAGCACTTTTTCGCCCTGCGACCGCTTCTCGCCAAGCTCTTCTACTTCTTCCTTGCTGCGCGCCACCTGCTCATCAATGGCCTTGACCGTCTCCTGGCAAGCATAAAGCTCTCGTTCTCTGCCAAACGCTTCATACTCTTCAATGAGCCGGCTCGTCCGGTTCAAATCAGCAATCGAGTCCTTAATCTCTGTGAACCGCAGCGTGATTTCCTTTTCGCGTTTGGCACTAGCCGCCTTGACGCTTTCAAGCTCGTTTCTTTGGTCTCGCAACCTAGTCTCGATCTTTTCAAGTTCTTGCTCAACGCTCGCCGTTTCGCGCTTGTTGTTGATCATGCTTTCTCGTAACGTCTTGATTTCACGCTCCATGGCTTGCTTTTCTTCGAGCTGTTTTTCAAACTTGGCAATATCGGCCTTCTTGTCGGCAATCGAGGTCTGCAGTTTACTGATCTGTGTCTGGTGTCGGTCTCTTTCATCAATGACAGCGTTCAGATCGTTGCGCAGCTTTTTGCTCTTGTCGGTTTCCAGCGCTAGCTCTTTTAAAATTTCAGAGCTCGACAATGAGTTTGCATCGTCCCCGTTGGCATTGAGCTGAGCAAGCAGGTCTTCCATTTGCATGGTAGCATTGCTGATTTCGTTTTGGCCACGAGCCATGTCGTTGGCGGCCCTCCGCAATGATTCAATGCGCGTTAAACTCTCTTGTGCCTCCTCTGTTGCCATTCCCAGGTGCTTGTGTTTGGCTTCAGCGTGTCTCAACTCCTCAGTCAATTGAGAAATACTCTCTTCGACTTTGGGTAAAACTTCGGTAATCAGCAAGCTCAACCTCGAAACTTCGGGCCCAATCTTGCGTGCTTGTGCCAAGTTATCTTGAGCATTCTCTAAATCAAGCTGTGGATTGCCTTGAGACTCCTTTTGACCTTGTCTGATGCGCTCCACATCTGAAATGACTGCCCTTAGGCGCTCTTCAAATGCCTCGAGGTCAGCAAAGTCGTCAAACTTTCGCATGCACATGAAACAGAGCTGCTCTGACTCGGCCTTGCCAAGGGCAGATCGCGCCGTATCGGCAAATGAGGTCAATTGCTGCAGTCGCTCGTTCATGAGTTTTTCTTCTGCGCTAAGTTCTTCAATGCGCAAATCATAGTCTTCTTTACTGGGCTGACGAGTACCCAAAACAGGTTCAATGACATCTTCAAGACTGTTCATTTCCTTTTGGATTTTGGCAATCTCGTCCTTGGCCAGCCCAATTCGGATTTGGATTTGAGAAACCTCACGCTTTGCCTTATCCTCTTCAGCCACGCAATTTTCATGATCCTTTTGCGTCAAGCTAATGACATTTCGCAGCGACTGTTCAATGCTGTTGGAGGTATCGTTTCCTTCCTTCTCCAAGTCGACACCAAACTCACTGAACTCGGCTTTATTCTTGTCGATCAACACCTTTTGACTCTTTTGTCGACGAGCAATATCTTCTCGTAGAAATGCAAGTTTTGTTCTGCTCTCGGCCTCTTCATTGACAATTGTAAGTTGTTTATTAAGCTTGTCCTTGTTGGCTTCGATTTCCTGGATATCAGCTTCTAGTTGAGGTATCCGGTTCTCACTAGCTATTCTTTGCAACGCCTGTTGTGAGCTCTTGAGCTTTTCCTCGATAGACACAATCAATTGCTGACTATACGCCAGTGTGCCTTCGTCAATCTGTATCGACTCAATTTCCTCCTGAATTTGCTTCAATTTGCGCTCAGAATCTCTAATGCTGTTGCGATATGAGATGACTTTTTGCTCTTCACGCAGCTTGTCAGTGGTAATTTCTTGCACGATTTTGGCCATTTCATTTTCATTGCGAAGGTTGGACGCACGTTCAGCGTCTAATTCTCCCTTGACTTTGGAGTATAAGTGTTCAAGCGATTCAATCGTCTTCTTTTGGTTTTGGCCCGGAGGCAAACTGAACTTGGTCGTAAGATCATTCAACATGTTTTGGCGCTCAGAGAGTTGCGACTTGTATGAATCGTTTTCAGCACTTAGTTTCCCTTCACGCTGAACCGCTTCATTGTACTGCTTTTGCAAAGTACCTAGTAGTGACTTCTCATCCACTAATTGCATCTCCAGCTTTTCTTGTGACTTTTTCATCTGATCCGATTGAGCTTCAAAACTTTCCAATTTTGCCGTCAGTTCATCATCAGTCTCTTTGCGAATTTCAATAGAGTTCTTCATGCGCACAATATTGTCAAGAGCGGCAGTTTGCTCATGCTTCAAACTCTCGAGCTCATATAAAATCTTTTGAAATTTTTGATTGGAGTTGAAAAGTTCGTTTGATTCCTCGGTGACGAGTTGCATTTCTTCTTCTAGCTTTTGCGCTTCCTCCTTGTATGATTCGATTTCTTCCAAAAGTTGGTTTGCCTTTTCCTCCATACGCTCTGCTCTTTCCTTGTCGCTTTTCAAATGATCTGTCGATGCTTTTTGGAGTTTAATGTCGGTAGTGTACTCCTTTCGCAAGGTCTTGATGCTCTCTATAACTTTTGTAAACTTCATGGCTTCGAAAATCTCGTCAAACTTCTTTTTCAAAACACTTGGCTCCGACAATGGCCATAGACTCTCTTCTTGATGGCAAAAAATGACATTATCCAGAATGGCCTTTGACACACCCAGGTACAAGGGCATTTGGGCGTCGAGATCAGCGCACCGAGTGCTAATGGTTTTTCGCTGCCCATTCGCCATGACCAAAAGCTGGCCTTCCAGTGTTTTGAACGTTCCATTGACCTTTTTGAGAGTGAATTGCATTGACCGTGTGCAAATCATTTGTGCGCCGTTCGTATTCGTAAAAGCTAGCTTGACTTGCCCGAGCACCTCTCGTTCTCCTACCAACTTGGTTTTTGTCAGCAGTTGATCTTAGACTGCAGTATTTTACTTACCTTTGGGTCATGTAGAAAGGCGCCGCCCTTGCTGTTTGGGGGCAAATCGCCTGTAGTCGCATATTTCAAACATTCGATGATTGTCTACAGTCATGTCAGCGCACGCTCCTCTTGCAGTTCGTATACATACCGTTTTACCAGATCCATTCTGTCCCACAATAAGCGTAAGTGGTGTACCAAACTGTATCGTCTCTCTATGAGCATTGTCAAAGGATCGAATACCTTGGATGGAAAGCTATTGTGGTTAGTTTCTCCACACGTCGGTGCATGCAAATCGCCAAGACAACAAGTGCATACTTTGAACACACTCGACCTGCCAGCAGTTAGTACAACTTATATCGAAGAGTGTGAATAAACTTACATTTGTGTGTATCTTCTGTGAAATCAAAGGAAGTTATTTCGTGAACAAGTTCCTTCTGGCGAGATGGAATTAACGATGTAGATGGGGCTAGGGCACACTTCAAACAACGTCCCAAACCTGTAATGTGCGGCTGAGTATCAATTAAACGCGCCAAAAAGAATCGACGCGTAAATCTCGCCAATTTTTATTTCCAGCTTATGCACATTTAATGGCAAATCAATCTGCACAGGCTCCCCAAAATTTCTACCGAGATCAAGGCTCCAATTGTCAGTGATTATAAGCTTGCGCGAAAGTCATTAGGACCACCGAAAAATATGGGTTCTCGCTAGGAACTGTTAAGAACCCTCTAATGCGCTACAGGTAGCATGGAAGCGTGAAACTATTACCACACAACGCCCGTCCTAAATATATACCTGACCAGACATGCCGTAAGATTGCTTGTGAGGCTAGAAGAAAACCCCATGGTCACCATAGGAGAAGTTTCTAAACTATTCCACTTCGACGCGTGTTGAAATATCCATCGATTCGTCTTATGGGCCCATGAAATGAATGTACAAGTACAATCGGGCAATAGCTCTCAATGAAAAATAGGAGACGTCTTTTATAAAATTTTGAGTTATAGGCTTGAGAAATATGGGGTCTTGGGGTTGGGTGATTGGAAGGCCGAGGCTCCGGCGGTAGAAGAGCAGAGCTGAGATTGTGTTGAGATTTAGTTGTGCATAGAAAAAAATGCATATAGTCATCTATCAAGAGTTTCCATCTTTTCGATAACGGAGTGAGCAAATAGGTTTTACCAGGCATCTGGTTGAATTGCCTGTGGGGAAAAGCTGCGTTGTAGTAGTGTGAGTGTGGTACTCAGTACGAAATTGAAGGCAATTTCACCTGTCCAAGTAATTACAAGCTTTCCAGTCGTGGCATCACTACCACGGCACCTTTTGTCATATCGATATATTATGCATATTTTGTTTCTGAGTGTCCAGCTTTCAAAGTAATAATTTGCAAGTCTGTCGACGGAGATTTGTAGGACTCATCTTAGCGATAAAATGTTTCACGGAACCAATACTTCAAAGATAGTACTGTAATTTCTAGCTAGCCGTATTGCTTGCCAAAAAGTTCGGCTAAATTTATAGCAAGTTTAAGTGCTCTTTTTACACTCCGACGGGAAAACGGGCGTAAATTTGTCAATGGTGGCTCGCTTACGAGAAGCTTGTTGCGAGACATGTTGAACGCATTTCAGCGGTTTTCAACTTGGAGGACGGCCGTCTGTGTAATTATAAGAGGAAAATCCTGAAAGTTTGTGAATTATGTTTCAAACTAGTCAAACTCTAAATTTTCTAAATCAGTGCTTGATTAGCCGTTGCAGATCAATATATTCTCGTACGCTGCTACAGTTTACTTTTTTTTCCCTGTCTCTCCTACAAATTGTTCCGGTGGTAATTTTATTGAAAAGAATCTTTTTTGTTCATCAATCTATGAAGTCTTCAAAAACCGTAGGTGGTGTGCATCGCTGTTATATTTGGACTCTCTCGCGCTTTGTGAAGCCTGCGAGGCAATGTCTTGGAATCAAGCTCTGATTCAAAGCCGGTGTATTTACTTTGTTTGTTTTCCAAATTGCCACTGCCGCTGGATCATTGCTTGTGCTAAAATGCTGAGACAAGTTCTCAGTTCTCCAGGCGATTTTCGGCAGCTGGACGGTAGCTGGAACTGTCCACTGCTTGTTCGTTGTACCAACTATTTACTGAACAAAGGACAATTTTCTGACCGTACAAAATTTCCAGCATATCTAAAATATCAACTGCTCATGTTGCCTTATAGTATCCTGGTGGTGTACAACACTTGGGGCGTTGGGCAGTTAATAGAACTACATCCGTCCTGTCGTCACAAAAGCTAAGTGGTTATATTTTCCAACTGTTTGTTTATTTTCACCACAACAAACTCCTAATAAAATATCTTGACAATCCACTTGAAATAAATTTTCCATGTTGTTTCTAGAACCAATCGCTGGGCTGTTGACAAGAGAAGAATGTCCGGATCCACCCAAAGGTGGCTCTCCTCATCAAAATGCAAGACGCTTCAACAGAAATCGGTTGCTGTAACCGTAAGTAACCTTAACGCTTTCAGTGCGCTCACCGAAAAGTTTAAATGTTATGCGAGTACAAAGTTTTCACTTTTGCAGGCCGCGGATTTGGTGGTCGGAATAACGATGGAGTGCAAACTATCTGAGACACCATTTCAAAGCGTCGGCATTGGTGATACTGCAATGTTTATAATTTTCTTTTTTGCAATCCATGAGTTGGATCAATTTTTTAATAGAATGCTTTCTTTCATAACATTGATTGATTTCTTCTCCGACATCTTTCTTGCTTCATCGATCGACTTTCATTACTCTTCATTACACGTCAAAAACGTCTTCTACAAAGGCGACAAGCATTATTTAAGCTATTTTTATCAACGGTCACTACTAGAGCATCTTCTGAAGGAATATTTTCTTGATCACAGCTTTACAAATCAATTTCTGAATAATGATCAGTCTGTGAACTAGTCCAGATACCCATACACTCGCATATATTCCCAATCATGAGACCAATATTCAACACCGTTCTAACGGGGCTAGTAGCCCTGTCTTTTACGGAATACAACGTGCAAGCAGGCGTTAATACAGACAACATTAAACCGCCAGTACTCCAAAGCAGCATGGGCAAGATGGGCATTGTTGGTCTTTATGAAGGCATTTCCCAGTACACTTATCCTGGGCAACAAGAAACGGTAACAGAAACTTATTACGACTCGATCCTGGCCCAAGTCGACAATACCCAATTCTTAAACCAGGGCACCGCCAATGGCCACATTTCTAATTTTTGCAACATTAATGAAACGGTCTACATGACTGGAAATTTTACAAAAATCGGCGACTTGGAAACGCAAGGCGGGTTTGCCAGCTTTAACACAGCGTCGGGGAATATCACAGCGCTGGAAAACAATTTAAATGGGACGATATTCACGCTCCATTGCGATTCGGCGCAAAACATACTCTATGCTGGTGGCAACTTTACATTTGACGACCAGACAGGTGCTGCAGTATACAGCCCAAAGGACAAATCATGGTCTGCTCCGCTATTTGGAGGGTTTCCCAATGGTTCCTCAATCCACGCTATATTGCCTTTCAATGGAAACTTGGTATTTGCTGGTTCCTTTGACGGGCTTGCCAACGATTCATACACAACTAGTGACAATGGCGACAATTCCACTGTTGTGAACTCACAACGCATTAGTTTTACTAGCGCGCTGGTTTCAGCGGACGGAACTGCGCCAGGCAGCGATCCCAGCAGCATTGGGCGCCCGGGCTCTCAGTGGGTCATGCAAGACTACGCAGTGGGCAGCTGGAAGTCGCTTTGGCCTTACCTTTATACCCCCACAGTACTGAGAATGTACAACTTGAAGGAAAATGGAAACGGAATCAATACGTTCCGGGTCCGGTCCTTTCCAAACAACGGCATTATGAACTTGACCTATATTAATTCGACCACAAACACTGAACAGAGCTGTGACGCTTGGTGTAATCTTCCCATGAGCAGCGAGCAAGAATTTGTTGATTTCAAGTTTGCCAACATTATCGAAATGAGCGGCATCCAAGTCGAGGTCATTGACACTTATGGCTCGCACGGCGGTCTAAGCGGTATTGAGTTGTACCAAGACGGTAAGTTTGTGTTGAATTTACATGTTCCCTTTTTCATTTACTAACATTTCTAGTGTCATACACTTTTGCCAACCAGAGTTACAATGAGCAAAACACATGCTTCCACACCCTCACGGGCCCTGTCGCGTTGCTGAACGGCGGGTTCTCAGCTTCCGCAGTGAGCTCGGCAACGTACGTGACCCTCAACGTCGACTCGCCTGAGCTTTCGTCTGAAGCGTCTGTGATTTACGAGCCCAACATTACCGCAACGGGCAACTACACGATTTTGCTGTACACTCCTGGGTGCCTCCAAGACGGGACGTGCGCGACCCGAGGCGGCATGAACGTCACGGTCGACCCCGGCCACGCCCAGGACCCGTTCTCGTTGACCTTGTTTCAAACCAACTACTACGACAAGTACGACGAGGTCTACACGGGCTACGTGGACGCCATTTCGGGCGGGTTCCAGCCTCGGATTACAGTGACACCGCCAAAAGACCAGCCGGTGCCGTTTACGTTTGTGGCAGACAGGATTCAGGTCATTTTGAACGCCGTGGTGCAGAATACGTCGATTAGCTCATTGTTTGAATACAGCGCGTCCAATTTCAGCCAGTTTCTGAATGGATCCACATCAAGCATACCTGTGGGGAATACTACTGTCAACGGTGCCGGCCCGCTTTTGGGCAAGTCGGCGATCGTGAAGGCATTGTACGCAAGCAACGATACGCTGTACGCTGGTGGCAATTTTTCGCAATCAGATATTAGCAGCAACCTGGTCAAAATTGGCGATTCCGTGAGCGCTGTTTCAGACAAGCAGTTTGATGGCTACGTGAACGGCATTCAAAACTACTCGTCAGACGAGGTACTAGTATATGGTAACTTCCAACTTGACACGGGCGGCGGTTCCAACAACAGTTTGTCCAACATTGCCTTGTACAGCACAACCGAAAACAAATGGACAGGCGCCGGTCACGGCACAGACGGTGAAGTCACTGGTGTTAGTCTGTTTGCACTGAACGGCACAGAAACGTTTGGTTTCAGTGGCAAGTTCTCACAGGTGTTTACCAACGCGTCCAAGCCCATTTCCGTCGAGGACGGCTTCTGTCTCTGGGTTGCTAGCGAAAACTCGTGGTTCCCAGACTCGTCGCTGGCGAGCATGTTTCTGCAGGCAAGGATCTCGCACTCGGTGTTTTTAAACAGCACCATGTTCTACACGGGCTACGCGAGGCTGTTTTCGTCGTCGTCGAGCGGGGCGGCTACCGTCAACGCCGACTTGACGCTGTCGCCCGTGCCCTTCAAATTTGGCAACGCCAGCACCTCAAGCAACTCGGGCGTATCCAAACGCGACGGCGAAGATAGCAGTGACACCACGCCCAATGAAAATGTAATCAATGCAGGGACGTTTGCAAACTCGTCGCTGTCGATTCTGGGCGGCCATTTCATTGCCGAGGCAAACAACCTCACCTACAACAACTTGATCATGATCAACGACGGCGTCGTGTCTGGGTTGCCCAACGGGACACTTGATCACCGCTCAGAATTTCATAGCCTCCATGTCCGCGACGGCATTTTGTACGCCGGCGGCGCCATCACCGGTGACCTTGGCGGATCCAGTTCAGTGTCGGGTTTGGTATTGTACGACCTGGCCACAAGCTCGTACAGCTCGACCCAGCCGCCGGCAATCTCGGGCGGCCGCGCAACTATCCACTCTTTGCAGATGAAGCCCAACACTGCCGAGCTGGTCGTAGTGGGGTCGTTTAATAAAGCTGGCGACTTGAGCTGCACGAGCTTTTGCGTGTTTGACCTGGACCAGAACCAGTGGTCGAGCCCAGCCTCTGGCGTGTCGGGCACCATCACGTCCATGCGGTTTACTGGCAATGACGACGTTGTGCTTGCCGGCAACTTTGCGCTCAACGGGTCGGCCGTCTACTTGGCCCAGTACAATTTTGCCACTGAGGCCTACTCCACGTTTGGCGACTTGTCGACCGGCATGCCGGGCCCCGTGAGCTCGTTTGCACTACTTGCCAATGACTTTTCGTCTGTTTTTGTAGCTGGCACAGACCGGTCAACGGGCAGCGCATACTTGACACATTGGGACGGGCGGAAATGGAATCACATTGACTCTGAGATCGAGCCCGGGTCGGTGATTGCGGACTTGTCGTTGCTTGACGTGGAAACCAAACACGCGGGCAACGACCTCTTTTCGCCGACCCAGGTGCTGCTCGTGTCCGGCAACATCAACCTCAAGGGGTTTGGCAACGCGTCGTCCATCTTCTTTGACGGCAGTACCTGGCAACCGGCCTTTCTCACCACCAAAGCCGACGGCTCGTCGGGTGCCGTCAACTCGTTCTACTCGCAGCAGGTGCTCTCCTTTGCGCCCGCAAAGCCCAAGCGGTACATGGACCGCGGGTTCGTCGTGCTCGTGTCCCTCGCGGTCTCGCTTGGCTTGATTTTCCTCATGGTGGCCTTGGGCCTGCTCGCGTTGCACTTGTACAAACTGCTCAGGGGGTACCGGCCCGCGCCAAAGCATGATGCCGAAGCAAGCGTGGAAAAACCGGCCCAACAACGGCGGCCAATCGATCAACAACCGCCATCTAAACAGCAACAAACCAACACAAATAAGCAGTAATGATACCCGTTTTTTCAATGCAATTTAATCTATTTACACAGTGCAATAATATATATTAAAACAAACGTCTTTTTGTTCTTACTGGTTAGACAATAGCAGTCACATGCAAGTAGTCGTCCCACGTACTCGATTCCAGCATGGCCTGGTCAAACATGTAGTCCAAATCAAACTGCCTAACAAACTCGAGCGGCGTTGACGCCATTAGCAGCGTGCCGATCCTTGACGGCTCGTTCTTCAGCTTGAGGTCGAGCTGGGTGTGGAGGTACTGGATCTTGCGTCGCAGTCGAGGGTCCATCTCTTCATTACTACTACTGCTGTTGCTGCTACTTGTGGTGCTCGCACTGATTTCCGTCCCGTTGTTGCTGTCCTCCATTCTCATTTCAGTGATATCTTTTCCAGCGTACTTGTCCAAGAAGGCGTCAATGGCCTTCCAGGGGTTGCGGACGCACGAAGCAAGGGAGTGGTACTTGCAAGTCCATTTGCGGCCAGAGACGGCAAGCTTGTAGCCGGATTGGAGGGCCAAAGTGGACTCAATTTGGGATTCGAGGTCTTGAAGTTCCATAGCTTGGAGCTCGAACTGTTGAGCCATGGTGTATTGATCCATTTTTTTCTGGCTTCTCAAGGGTTTTTGCATTGAATGAAGTTGGTGATTTGAATGAACTAAAGAAATGAAATTTCCACGTCCAAAGCCTTCTTATATATCACTTTCAATAGATGCTCTTTAGATTTTATCTATTAAACTTTGACATCTAGAAGCCTCTCTGTTTCTGCTCGACTTGCCAAATTTTCATGATGAGTTTTGCAAGGTTGGCATCCTAATTGGGACGGGGCTCACAAGTCTCTCGCCTTTCTATTCTTGCCGCTAACAAACAACAACCCCAAGAAACTGTAATGAAGAATCAAGACGTATACTCAAGTCTACGCCGCACCTGTTGTGCAAAAGTTAAATATTGGTTGGTTGATTTAAAAAGTTTTCTGGGCCGATTTCTTGTGGCCAAGATATCTTTTTCAATGAAGGCATCCCTCAGTATTGATTGCATCTTGTACTTGGCTGGCTGTAATGCCTTGCCGTCAACTACTGTATGTTTTTATCATCATTTGTAGTGCCTTGTTTTCCATATGTTTTATTTTCAATCAAGTCACAGAGTAGTCAAGGGTCCTGACAATGGCGTCTTCCTCGTCTAAACTTTCTCAAGCTTTGGACAACCAAATGCTGCAACTTGCCAAACCTAACCAATCTTTTTTCTTGTTTGCTACATTTTTGTAAATATTCAGAAATTATATTGCGTTGTTTCAACAAATTCTGTAGATTGTGGGTTGTTTGCATTGTATTGTTAGAGATGATGCTTTTTCTAGCTCCGGTTCCTCGTCTACCCCAGTTTGCAGCGCAGTCAAAATCAACTCTGGTCCTTGGCACATGTTTGAAAATTATGTGAGTTCAAGTGAAAAATTACTCAAGGTCCATTTGGTGAACTTGAGTCTGTTTGTGACATCAAATGCCTTTCCGTTGCAAGTAGCAGCCCACAACTTTAAAGATAAATAAAAAACCAATCATCCGGTGAAACCAACAAGCTCAAGCCAAAATGCTTCCATTGTTTTTTGCTAATGATGATTGTATTTAATTTCACTTGATCAACAAACTACGTGTTTTGAAAAAAAAAAAAAAGAACAAATTCTCACCTTTCTTCCATTTCCCCTCCTCCCCCACTTTGGTTTGAACTTGTTACAATTCAATAACCAAACGCTACCACGGCCATGTCCAATGACTTGCTTGATGCATAAGCTACAAGCAAACTGCACATTTATTCTGCGTTTGCTCTTGTTCAATGTCGTTGTTTTTCTTGTATCAATCAATTTCCAATTTTCCACTGTATTAATCTAATCAAGTATTAATAGATTGTATTGATATTAGTTATCAACTTATCGCAAAACCAAGTTGTCTATTTTTATCCACCGTTACTTTCTCTGTTCACTTTTATTAAAAGGTCTGGAATTAAACTTGTGGTGCAGTACTTACCTCGTCACAGGATGAAGTATTTCAGAGATATAATGCAGGCCCAGTTCAAGCCATGGCCTGACTCGCCACCCCCAATGTTTCTCCAGCAAACCCACCAACGCACGGCCCATGTCCCGCAAAACCTTGGACCATTACCTTCAAGCATTTGCCATCATGCCCATATCTTCATCTAACCATTCAGTTGTAGTTCCAGTAACACAGTTCATAACTACGACTGGTCTCGGCTATCATGACCTTGGTTCAGGTCCCGTCCGTGGTTAAGCAGCTTGGTTAGGCAGTGCAAGTTCCAACCAAAGAACAAAGATTTGATTTGCGGGTGGCTCGGGACCTTCACGCTGATCGTCTAGTCAGCTCATTGACTCCAAACTCATCTCAGTGCTAGTTTTGCAAAACGAGGTCTGGCCCTCAGTTTGCCTTGCCTTGTTATGTTCCGTTTTGTTTCTTGCTCATGACTAAATCATCAATCAATCGTCTTCTTTCAACGCCATTAAAATAAACCACAATTTCCTGGTCAAGGGTTGTTAATTTCTAGTTTAAACTTGGTTTGTTTCTATTTTTACCATTTATTGCTTTTTTGGGTGGTTTTGTTTGGTCCTTGCCTATTCCGGTCTTGTGCGCGCCTGCAAACGCGAAATCTCTCGATTTCCAGACGACGAGCCCAAACTCTAAATCCGTGTCTAAAAAAAAAAAAAACGTTGCTTTTTGTGCAAGTACCCTAACTGGAGCGAATTCCAATCATTGATCAATGTTGCAGTGCGCGTTGTTGTTGCCATGGAAATGGAAAAGAAAAATGGAACCGAGGGCTTGGTTCAGAATCAGAACACACGCCACGGCCATGCCAGTCAAAGCCTCATTGAACGCAAGAAAGAGAAAGAACGAAATTCCTTCAATCCAGCCAACTTGGTAATTAACTAAGCCCTCGTCAAAGTCCAACAATCCTACTCAAGTAGTTGGCTTTGTAGAATAAAGCCTTGCGATTACAGTACCTACGTTGGTGCTGCTGCTTTCATCACGTTGCTGCATTGCCGTACACCACTGCACATCCAAGCCCATCAAACAATTGATTAATTGATGGACCAACGTCCAACAAGTAACGGGGTACGACCATGTGTCTTGCGCAGCGGTGATCACACTAGTGACTAACTAGTCCATTCAGTCCATCAAGGTGTAACAACTCCAGCCACGAGTATAATTAATATCAGTAAACTGGATCATATTACTGGCCAAGTTAGAGCAACCAAATGTTACAGTCCATACCAATTGTTTAATTAATAGAATTTTTTATTAGAATGATTTGATAATTATATTTTGTAGCATAAAATATAAAATAAATAAAAAAAAAGGTTTTGTTCAAGAAGAAAAAATTATATATCAAGAAAAAGGGTTAATAAAACACCAAAAATGAAGAGTGAAAAATGATGAATGGGGGGTAATGAATAAAAAAAGGTCATGTCAAAAAGGTCGTTAAGCTAAGTTTTGTAAGGCGCGTTATGCAGCTGCTTACAAAAGAGCAAGAACGAGACCAGCGACACCGGCAACACCGCCAGCGACGAGCTTCTCAGCGCCACCCTGGGAGATGGTGGAGACGGGGGAGACGGGGGAGACGTTGCAAGTGGAGCAGGGGACGGTCTGGACAGAGGTGACGGGGGCCTTGGAGGTGGGGGGAGCAGCCGAGGTGACGGGAGCCTTGGTGATAGGAGCAGGGGAAGGAGCCTCAGTGGTGGGGGCAGGAGGAGCAGGGGGGACGGTAGAGGACTCCTCAATGGGGCAGGTGGTGACGGTGGTGACCTCGGAGCAACCGTTGTCAGCGCAAGAGGTGACAGTGAGGGTGGACTTTGTGAGGGTGATGGTGGCAGGAGGAGTGTAGGTCTCAGGGCAGGTGGTGACAGTGACAACCTCAGAGCACTCATTGTCCAAGCAGGCAGTCTGGGTGAAGGTCTTGGTGACGTCCGAGGTAGGGACGGGAGCGGCAGAGGTAGGAGAAGGAGCAACAGAAGTGGGCTCAATGGGGCAGGTGGTGACGGTGGTGACCTCGGAGCAACCGTTGTCAGCGCAAGAGGTGACAGTGACGGTGGACTTTGTGAGGGTGATGGTGGCAGGAGGAGTGTAGGTCTCAGGGCAGGTGGTGACAGTGACAACCTCAGAGCACTCATTGTCCAAGCAGGCAGTCTGGGTGAAGGTCTTGGTGACGTACGAGGTGGGGACGGGGGCAGGAGGGATGGGGGTAGCGTCAGTGACAGGGCAGGTGGTGACGGTGACGACCTCGGAGCAACCGTTGTCAGCGCAAGAGGTGACGGTGGTGGTCTTGGTGGTCAAGGGGCAGGTGGTGACGGTGACAATCTCGTTGCAGCCATTGTCAGCACACGAGGTGATGGTGTGGGTGAGGGTGGTGAAGTCGGTGTGGTTGGCAAAATGGGCCAAGGCAGGGGCAGCCATGACGGCGCCGACAGAGAGGAGAGACTTGTACTGCATTGTGATTAGAAATTAAGAACGAGAGTGGGTAGCGAGCGATATCAAGCGAAGGTGAGATGAGGAGAGAAAAAAAGAGGATGGAAGTGAAGAAAAGAAGCGATATTTATAATTTTCAAAGACCTCGAAAGAAGAGTGAAAAAGTCGAGGCGAGAGTTGGGGCTGGTTGTAATTGCTTTTTTTAGTAATTGCTTTTTGCTTAACTCACATTTTGGCTATTCAGTAAACTACGTATTTACCATGTGGTAAACTACGATTTGTAGAACTCGCGTGTTGGTTTGAGTTTGTGGCTCGCGCCCGTGAGACGAAATTCCGCTCTTTTGTAAAAAGCAAAGAAAGCAGAAAAGGGTACGATGGCGGGGTACGCGACAAAGACCCCGACCCAAAACCAGAAAAACGCGCGCGCCACTCTTGAAAAAAAAAAAAAAAAAAAAACACAACACTTTTCTGCACTTGTTGTGTGGTTGCTTTCTGTGCCTGCTAAGCAGGAGACGCCGGGGCGGTGGAGCAGCGCAGAGGAAAAGAGACGAGAACCTGCCCCTTTGCTAACCATTTGGACTGGACAATACATCAAAAGATTGACTGATGGCACTGGCATGAAGTACAAAAATAGCATACACCGCTAGTCATTGTGACTTGAAATAGCGCAGACAAAGTCACCGCTACCATCGATCACCAACGAAACCAGAGTTATTTTTGGGCTGATGAGTTAGTAACTACTTTCCATTTGCTCTCCAACTCGTGGCTAGGGAATCTTCGAGAGAGAAAAAAGCAGAAAAAATCGATGATGCAATGCTGTGCCGTTTGCCGTGTGCAGATCAGCACCCGAAATGGAACCCTCAACCTACTTTTTTTTTCACTTCCAGAGTTGTTACTTATCTGTTATGTAATCACGTTGCTTTTTTTCTGGTGGTGGTGGTGGTGGTGGTGGTGGTGAAAATATTTCCACTAGCCACAGAGCGCTTGTGATGGTAGTAGTGGGCATTAGGCCTTGGACTGACTCACCGCTGGACTCAAACCTGTGTCTTTGAAAAGTTCAGAATCGAAGGACTAATTGACTGCATTCCTTTCTGACTGGTATGGAACGCGGTGGAACTTGCGAGAAACAGGAAAACTCTAGTTAGGCAGTTATTTACAAAAACTCTCTTTCTACTTACAAGCTACGCGCCATGTCGTAGTCGCAGTCACGGAATTTCTTTTTTCCAAACTTTGGCCTCTGGGTGGCTTGTAAGTATCTGGCGGGCAGTCTGGCAGTGAAACAAGGACATTCCTTCAAAGCGGACCTCGCCTTCTCTATATTTCGACTTCTCGAGAATGATTTGAAGGCACGCTGGGGCGAAACAAAGAGCTGGGTCTTGCTTGGGACCTGCTTTTAGCCCGCCACGCCCACATTCAGATCTCAAATAAACCACTGTTTACTTGACCAGTAAAATACATCATGACAAAGGGAATCGGTGTAGTTAGGAAAAAGTACGTTGGCGGATGAATATGTGGAATGGATCATGCAGCGAAACCTTCGTCACTTCTGCTGGCCTCGCTCGCCCCCAACAACAACAAAACTAGTTACGACCACAGTTACAAACAGCCACTGCCGTCATTGAAGCCGTTCAGAAGGTCGAGGTCCAAGGTCGGCTTGACAAAGGGCATGGGCAATTGCATTGACTGGCGTTGGTGTTGGTGCTGGTATCAGCCCACCAGGCCGCCAAGTTGATCTTTCTGTTCTGCTCACCGCCCAACGCCACGCCCAAAAATAACTCAGCCCATACATCATCAAGTCAAATATTGATGATATTCTAGTAACTAAACCTTCTTGTTCTAGTAGGCAGTCAGTCAGTTGCCTACTCCATTTGCGCAGCCCCAAAACTCAAATCAATTACCAATAGAGAGCGATGGGCCAATGATTGATGAATGCTGAATCGAGTAACTAGTTGGAGACTTCAAGTCTAGGCCTAACGCCAACGCTGAAGCTCAAGACTAGGGTAGCACGCTAAGCGCCGTCGCCCGTCCGTCGGTGGGCGTTTGCAAACTCTGTACAAGTCTAGTTGTTTACTCACTTTGGCAAAAGACTTGTAAGGAAAGTTTGTTTGTAGGGTATCGATCGCCTTCCTAATGGGACACGCCGGCCAATGCACGCAGCACACAAGCAGCCATCGGGTACAGTATCTCGCTTAACTGGCGCTCGGGTGAGCCAGCTAGCTACGGAGTTGTTTTGTTTACTACCACGGGCGGGTGCCAGTACGACCAGGACCTATTCAATCAATGGCCTCGCAACGCTCGGTATCCAGCTACGGCCTAACTACGGCATCTTTTTATGGTAACAGCCTGAAGCCAAAAGCTAGAAACTTGCTAGAAAAGTCAAAGCCTGAGCTAAAGCTAAAGCCTGAGGCAAAGCCCAAGCAAGACCGGGTTAACCAAGACCCAAGGCTTACTCGCCGACTGGCCATACCTACCTACCTACCTACCTACCTACACCAATCCAGGCAGCAAGACTTTATTACGGTACTTCGCTTACAACTGTCACCAACTGCAACGCCAAAGTCATGGATTGATCAGATCAAATGGAATGACCGATACTTACTGTCTCACCTATCGATGGAATGATCCAGACATCATTCCAGTTGGCGGCGGCGCATGGATTGATCGATGGATTGAACTTGTCTCGCCCGGTTGCTTGGTGCTTGGTCAGTGCCCAAACCTTGTTTTGTTTCTTGAAGTGAGACATACCAGGCGAGACCATTCGAGAAACCAAAGCAGAGACGCAAAAGATGGATGCTGCATTCCGTGAGCCATAAACTCAAAATTTTATCAACAACAGCAGCCTAGTTTAGAAGCTGGTCTAAAGAATGCCAGTGTAAGAACGGAAACCTGGTGATTTTGTTTTTTTATGCGCAGTCTTGTGCCCGCGTCAACTGTAATGCGGAGCTTGTTTACCACTACGATGCATGATCAATTGCTACTACATTCATTCATAAAAAGAACGTTAAATGGGCTTGCGGGTACGAGCCAGCTGGATTATCGAAAGATATTCAGGAATTATCGCGAGACGTTGCTTGTGCATTCTGGTTGTTGCCTCATGGTCTAATAATAAATCAACTCCATCAAGTTAATTAATTAATCTGCGAGTTCAATGAGACAAATATTGTAAACGAGAGTTTTTCTGGAATGAAAGGCAAAGGGTTCAGCAAAAGGTTATCGAATTAATCTACAAGTTTTTCAAAAATGTTGGTTGAAACATGTGGACGGGATTCAACTCACACAATAGCTTCGCCACACCAACAACCGCCAATTTGCAACACCAGTAGAGTTGAATGAAACTACAAACAGAATCGACAGTGTGACATTAACGGTTCATGGCTGACTTGGGGCTTGTACTATCTAACTGCTACAAACTGAGCCAACGGCCACAGCCACAGGGACGAGATACTCTGATCTCACACAACTGGCCCAAACGTACTACCAGTTCAACCTCACCCACAACCAGTCCTCTCTTCTTTATCGTGCCATTCCAACTCACCCTAACTCACAAATCCCATATTGATCTCCAACTCATGTCCAACTTCCCCAAGCGTTGTTTGTTTGTTCACCGACGTGGGACTTGCTGTGCTGTGGTTGCTGCTCCACGCCCACAAGTTCAGCCCTGCCTATTTTTTTGTTTTTTGTTTTTGGCGTTATATCAGCCCTAACCCAATGCACGTGCATGCCTGTTGCGCCAATCCCTTTTTTATACGGCGGTTGCCCGAGCCCAGGTCCATCGATTTGCACATCATCGAGTCTAAATCAATGATATCGCTGCGAAGAAGTGACTTTGGACTTAGCCTCCCTTTTTGCGCAATACATGGATACAAAGGGAGTCCTTAGCCAGGGCCAAGATCCAGACAACAAGGAAACAAAAAGTCGTAGGACCCTGCCATCTCTTATTTCCGGAACAAAGGCACCTTGTTTTTTTTTTCTTTCTTACGCCAAAGACTGAATGGGGAGGGTTGGGAGCTTAACCACCTGGTTAAACGGTCGGTGGGCAAAGCAAACAAGAAAAAACGTAAGTTACTTGGGCAAGTACTTAGTAACTACTAACTATGGGGAAAAAAGCATCAAGGAGGCTTTGGGTAGCCAACCCCAACCACAGGCAAGGAGCTGGCTGGACAATTCCAGCCAAGGGGGCAGGGCTACACCGTCATCAATGATAACATTGCCTGACATTAGTTTACTAGCTAGAATATAATCTGGATATAAGTAAGAGTAGGTTGGTTAACCAGCTTGGTCTGCAAAGGGGCAGGATGGACGGACGACAATGAACGGATGGACAGGGTTGTGCATGTGCACACCTGCAGAGCGTGGTTGGCCTTTGCCCCCCTGGTCCAGTCTGTAGGTCGCTCAAAACAGGATTTCGTAACAAGGAACACCACAGATTGATTGATTTGCACGATCCGGCGGGAGCATCTGAAGGTCTTTTCTACAAAGTCTGTTCAAACAGGACAACAGAAATTAGGCTGTAAAGGTTGTTAGTGAGGAATCTCGAAGTCTGGAGCAAAGGGGTGAAAGAAGTGAGACAAGGCCCGGAGGAGATAGGTTCAGGGACAAGCAAAGGAGGATACTCGCACTATATCTCGGCTGAGATTTAGCAGAAAAATGATAAATCAATAGAAGCCTTTATTAGTTTGACCTTCCAAGGCTTTAAAAAATTAGTTTGCCTTGGCGTGGAAGTTCATCAATGTAAGGAGGTCACCAAGGCACAACAACCGCGCAACCAGTGTTGAATTTATCCCTGCTAACTAGCTGGGATGATTACTATTAATATTTTTTTTCCGTGGCATCAATTGGTGCTGGCCTAGAGGTGGCGTTGGATAAACAGTCATAGTAAACTGGGGTTTTTTGCTTACGGCTTGGCTATGGTTCGCATGGCGTTGCAGAGTTGGCCAACATCGTAACAAGCTATGTAAGTCGGATATTCAGTCGGCCATAGACAGAACTGCCCGCCCGGCTTCCCTCATCATCGATTGCAAAACTTACTGGCCTTGAGAGCTTCACCAGGATCCGGCACGCCTGAAATGCGAATTAGCCAAGCTGAATAAGTATCCATCAAATATCGGTAATCATGATTTAGGTTGTTGAAATATCAGGCGTTACAATTTATTATATATTGAGTGGAACTTGTAAAAATTAATTCGCCTTGTACTAAAGTAAAGACGCCAAATCTGGATTGCAATGGGCTTGAATTGGTTATTGAATTTACCAATTCAGGACAATTTCTTGTGTGTCTCATAAAAAAATTGGGCTGCAAAGGGCTAAAAGTCGAGTCCAGATTGCCTAGTTTGGCAAAGGTCGTGTTGGTATTATAGTTTGCCAACGTAGGAAATGGTGGAGCTTGGAAGGGTCCTTTGAAGGTTTTTTGAAGTCAATTTGTTATTTAGCTACATACTTACCTACATAGCTATCTAGGATTCTAGCTGGCTAGTTTGTCTAGTAAATAAAACACCAACTCTAGATTGGTCAAGAATAACCCATCATGATGGCCGTCAAAAATCGGTTTCGTCGATACAAATCAAGACCCATTATCATTCTCACAAAACAACGATCGTGAAGTGCCCTTGAAGGCGCTGTGAAAAAACTGCCCCACTGAAAGTGCTATACCCAATCCATACCCAATCCACTGTTGTCGTAGTCAGTGGACCGCGGACAGTGGACCCATGAAAAAGAATACTGGCAAGTCCAGTAATGGAGAAATGGCACTACTAAAAGATTGATGGCTGCAAAGCCAATGATGTAGTCTGGCGGGCTAGAACTTGAGCGAACGGAAGACTACGCAGCCCCAGCCAGAAAAAAAATGCTGAAAACTAGTTTCCAGATTGGCTATGAGCTTTTCAAACCAGATTCTCAATGCCCGTAATACAAATGACGACACTGAATTGTCTATTCTGTGATACGATTTAATTTTTTTTTTTTTCACGTTACACACATCAGCCGCCCGCTACTTATGAAACTCAATGAGCTGGTCGTGATCATGAATCCTTGACAAAAATAAATGAGCAACGCGGGTTTTTCACGTTGTGTGCGCGTTGTTCTCGTTGGCCCTTCTTGACACGAAGCCAAAACCCCGCTTGAAAACTAACGTCGTTTATTTTCTCACCGTCGCAAGGACAAACGACAACAGCCAAACACAATCCACATGTGTGGAATGGAATGCTGGAACGATAAAGAGTAGAAGGAACAAGGAGTCCAAAGTTTAAACTATCTTTCACTTACGTTCTACGTACAATTAACGAAAAACTCCCACTAAGTAATCAAAGTAGCAACATGCACAACGGAGTTTGGATTATTGCAGCAGCGTGGGTATTTGGCGTTTGGCGCTATTTGCACCAAACCCTTGCGCAAAAAAATTAATTTATCACGAGTTGAACAAAACCTGTTTGTAGAAAGGGACTTTGGAATGCACCCCAGCGAGTTTAAACTTTTTTCTTGTTTAACGATTGGGTTTTGATTGAATTATTCTGGACAGCTCATGGATTAAACAACAAGATGATTGAATAATTTGGTACTCTTGCTTTCAATCGGAACGAGCCACAAATACAGGCTTTGCATACTGAATTCGATTTGGCTTTACAGGCACGCGGGCGTTGGCAATGCTTACTTAGTTACCCGAGGCCATCAATTTAAACTTTGCACCGCCAGTAAAAACCGATTTTGACACCCAAGAATGTTGTTGGCCTGGCGACAACTCATGATGGTACTGTACTTACAACCAACTCGTACAAGTTGAGTTAACGTGGCGTGGCTTTGGGCAGCGTTGGCAAGAGGAAGGTTTTAGGTTGGCCAAAACGGACCACTCTGGTCAAGGCGGACGGGGAGTTGCAGCCCTGTAAGTCTCAATTGGTTATCTGACTTTCCGCAAGGGCACAGCTCTTGTCCTAGACGAGGAATGCTACAAATATTCTTTCAAGTCCAGTCCCGCTTAAATCCAAGCTGAAAATTGGTTACCTAGTTGCGTCACAATTACAGTCCCTGTCTTTAATCTAATTTTTACTTGAAGCTAAGCTGTTAATTTTTTTCTCTAAACCACGCTTACTCCCTGCTTGTATTTTGAAAAATCATAGTTTGGTGCCTGTTCATTCCAGTTTGGCCGGCAACGGGTAACTAGTCTCATACTTTATTCAAAAGAATACAGTAGAAAATACCGGAGCTAGGGCAAGCGGAATATCAAATTCCAGTTATCCGTTCTTCAACAATCTGGATCAAATTAACCCCTGTTTCTAGAAAACATTTAAAGCTAATTTATGTTTGGCAATGAACTCTTCCTTTCAAGCGCAACTGTCTCTAAGGCAAAAAGCCATTCTTGACCACAGTTAGCAATGAGCCACCAAAAACATTGATTCTACAGGAACTAACTAGAAAGTTGCACAATGTCTTGTACATTCTTAAGCTTAACTGGGCTGGTCCACTCTTTGCCCGGTGCGCCCGGACAATTACAGTATCGGTTTAATCAATTGATCCATGTTTTTGCGGTCATAACTTTTTTTTCACGGAAAAATGTTGTTGTTGCAACAGCAAATAAGCAAGTAGGTATCGCTAGCATGGTTTGATATCAGTCGAGCGAGAGTTTGAAGCGTCGAACAATATTGAAATGATAGTGGCAATCGTTATTCAAGTATATGGCTGAATATCTCCCGCCACCAGTTTAAAATGCTTCCAGGTACTTGCATGATTTACAAATATCATGAATAGAAAATTTAGGAAAGGTTGACCAGCGCCAGTAAATTTTGCAATTACATCCAATCATATCAATACCCAACACCAAAGCCCGGGGCGCAACGATAAATTCAGGTCTAGACTAGTTCAAATAAATAGGTAGAAACTTGACCTCGTAACAGAGACTAGCTTCAGGTTCATATTCATCTGTTCAGACCTGTTTCAAAGCTGTTCAAATTCATGGAATATCACCAAACAGAAACTGATTTCCATAGCGGTCTGAAGTCACGTGTCCTACAACCAGGATCTTGCCAGAATTACCAACTGATTACTTACTTTACAAGCCAAGTAACTCTGCGCTCATGAACCCGGCCTGTGGAGGATCTTGGGCCAGATCTACTCCTGGCACTGGCAGTATCTTACCGAAAACTCTACCCGCAATACTAAACAAAAGTTCTGACAGATGAAAGGTCGAAGTGGAGACTTCACAACTGCATTTTTCAGAAAGTTGGTTTTATCACCCGTCAAACTATGTTCTGACGACTCTTGGTCGAGTCCAAGAAGTAGCAAGGGTAACTACCTATGTGAGCAAAAATTCCAACCACCCCCTGCTCTTGTGGCGATTTTCCTCGACACACCTTCCTTTGCCGCTCTCCATGGATGGCTTCTTCTGCCCACGTTGCCTCGTATTACGCGACTGCCCCGTGTTTCACGTCTCAGAGCAACAACAATCCTTGGGTCTTCAATCATGACAAATTCGACTCAGATTTTGCATGAAAAATTTGCTGTCTAAGACCGCGTGACGCGTGTGCGGCGCGGGTTTTAATTAAAAACCTTCCCAAGGTGGCGAATTTCAATTAAAAGAGTTGCCAAATCGGGCGCGAATTAGCAATCCACGTCGCCTTCAGTTACGTGATTGCTGACAACACAAGCTTGCTATTTTTCTCTGCCCTGCTCTTGATTGTGCGACTGATTGGTGATAGGCATGCCGCATACTTGGTGCGAGATCTGGACACAAAAGATATTTCAAATCGCCTTCTCGATAGTTAGAATTTTCACTCCTCCAACCACATACTTCAGCATATCTCGAAAGCGTGGACCAGACGTCCCTTGATACCCCTACGACCCAAGTTCCACCGGAAAACCTTCCAACATGCCTCCCAAACGCACCAGAGCCACAGCGAAAAAGTCAGGTTAGTACTTTGTGGAAACAGGGATTAAGAAATAGATAGCTAACATGCGAAAAGCAATCCCAGAGCCGCCACCGGAGCTCTTGAAAGAAGAGGACGAAGCTGGTAAGTTGTCTGCACTCTACTGCGTTTGTACTCATGCACTAACCATGATAAGAAGGTGGGTTTCTTGTTTCCAGCTCCGAGGAAGAGGCTCCCAAGAAACGACAACGCACGGCGGCTAGCAAGCCCAACGCAAGTCGAGCAAAGACCGCCAAACCTAGTGCTCGGGCAAAGGGCAAGACAGTCACACCCACCGACAACTCCATGTCGTCGGACGATGACCTTGCTTCTTTGCGACCTTTGCCCAGCACGCAACCGACTTCGGCCGACGACAGTACACCGGCACCAGCTGCCCGCAAGCGAAAAGCACCGGCACGACGGTCAAGCGCACGCTCGTCCAAGGCCAAGGTCAAGTCTTATACGGTATCTGGCTCAGACAACGACGACGACGAGGAATTTGAAATTAAGACCGAAGACTCAGAGTCATTTGACGATGACGTTGACGAGGAGGAAGTCAAAGACGAGTCTGAGAGCGAAGAAGAAGAAGAGGTAGTTTCAAGGCCAAGTGCGTCGGCTCGCAGGAGAAAAGAAGCCAAGAATGAACCCTACGAAAAGCCAACGCCCAAACTCAAGTCACGGCCCAAGGGCAAGCGTGAAAAGGGCATGTCGTACCACCAAAGAGCAACTGCAGCCCTGCATGAGCAACACCCCGAGCTCATCACAGTGTTTGAAGATCTCCAAGCGGAAGAGGTCATTCAACCCCAAGAACTTCCTGAACCCGAGGGAATGACTATTTCGCTGCTGCCTTTCCAAAAGGAAGGTTTGAACTGGCTTCTGAAGCAAGAAAACAGCAGGTATAATGGAGGAATTCTGGCTGATGAAATGGGAATGGGAAAAACTATTCAGACCATTGCTCTATTCATGTCTGACGTGGACCGCAAAGAACCTATTCTAGTCATTGCTCCTACGGTGGCCATCATGCAGTGGAAAAGTGAAATTGAGGCTCATACTGGAGGCCGTCTCTCTACGCTAGTGTTCCATGGTCAAAAGAGAACGGCTTCGGTGGCCGAGATTATGAAGCACGATGTCATTTTGACCTCGTATGCTCTGGTAGGATCTGTTTACCGCAAACAGCAAACTGGATTTAAGAGAGTCAGTGGTGTTGTGAAGGAGGCCAGTGTGTTGCACAAGGTGCAGTTTCACCGAGTTGTCCTTGATGAAGCACACAATATCAAGGACCGAAACGCCATTACGTCCAAGGCGGTGTACAACCTCAAAGCCCACAAGCGCTGGTGTCTCACAGGAACCCCACTGCAAAACCGTATTGGTGAAATGTACTCCTTGCTAAGATTTTTGCAAGTTACGCCGTTTTGCGAAAACTTTTGTCGAGGATGCGAGTGCAAACAGACTGTTTGGAAGTTTGACCGCAAGGGCTACTGTGACAATTGTGGACACAACTATCTCCAGCACAGTAACTTTTTCAACCATTCCTTGCTCAAATATTTGCAAAAGGACGCTGGCGGAGACGACGGTAAGCTCGCCATGGAGAGACTTAGAATGCTTTTGGGACGGCTCATGCTAAGACGAACCAAGGTTGAACGAGCAGACGATTTGGGTCTTCCTCCAAGAGTGGTGGAGATTCGACGAGACTTTTTCAACGAAGAAGAGGTCGATGTCTACTCCAGTATTTACTCCGATACGGTGCGACAGTTCAACACTTATGTCGCCCAGGGTGTCGTCCTCAACAATTATGCCAACATTTTCAGTTTAATTACGCGGATGCGACAAATGGCCGACCACCCTGATTTAGTGCTAAGAAGGCATGCGGCCAACAATGACGGAGAAAGCACGCTGGTGTGCCAGATTTGTGACGACGAGGCCGAGCAAGCTCTGCGGTCGAAATGTCACCACACATTTTGCGGCATGTGCATCAAGGAATACTGCGAAGGCTGGGTTGGCGCCGAAGAGGACTTGGAGTGCCCTGTGTGCCACGTACCCCTGAGTATCGACTTGACGGCTCCTCCTATCAAGGCCGAGCCGAACCTCACAAAGAAGGGTTCCATTATCAACCGCATCAATATGGACGGCGGTTGGCGCAGCTCGACCAAGATTGAGGCGTTGGTTGAGGAACTTTACAAGTTGCGCAGTGATCGCCAAACAATTAAGTCCATTGTGTTTTCTCAGTTCACAAGCATGCTGGATCTCGTTGAATGGCGACTCAACCGAGCAGGATTCCAAACCGTCAAATTGCAAGGTAGCATGTCGCCGTCGCAGCGTGAGGGTATCATTAAGCATTTCATGGAAACGCCGTCCGTTGAAATCTTTTTGGTGTCGCTCAAGGCCGGAGGTGTGGCGCTCAACCTGTGTGAAGCGTCGCAAGTCTTCATTCTCGATCCCTGGTGGAACCCGAGTGTAGAATGGCAGAGTGGTGACCGTGTACACCGTATCGGCCAGCACCGCCCAGTCAAGATTACACGCCTGGTCATTGAAGACAGTATAGAAAGCCGTATCATTGAACTGCAGGAGAAGAAAGCGAGCATGATCTCGGCGACCATCGGACAAGACGATGCTGCCATGAACAGACTCACACCGGCCGACATGCAGTTCCTGTTTGTAAACTAGTTTTGTAATTGTGAAACATACTACTCCAAGTTTATCAATTTTACAACTGAAAGGTAAAAAAAAAATCATTCATTCAAATTACGTCTATTTACAAATGCTTTTGTGTAGGTGGAACGCCAACATAAAAACGGTCAACTTCTTTCTGTTCCTTTTCCTGTTTTTCCTCCCTCCATTCCTATAGGCTGTAACGTTTAACCAACGCGGCAAAGGATCTCACCGCCAACTTGCTTCTGGGCAGCCTCCTGCAGCTCCAAAACCTCTCCGTGCTTCGTTCTCAAAAACATGACCTCACCAAGCTGTGGCGGCTTGACAGCCTTGAGGTTCTTGCCGGCGAGGAGCTCGGCGACCTGGGTCGAGTCCGCAAACACGCGGCGGTTGGGGTGCGAGACGAGACGCATCGAGCTGATAACGGGCTTGGTGTTGTGGTACTTGAGGCCCAGCCATAACCGGCGCGTGGAGACGTTGTCGAATGTGGTTGGGGTGTATTCGGCGTCCGGGCCGGTCAGCGAGCCGCGCTGGATGGAGCTGATGAAGCCTTCCCGGTAGAGGCCAAAGGCGACCTGCAGGTGGAGCTTGGTGAAGGGGATGGACGTCAGCGACTTGTTGACGCGGGTGACGTTCTGGATGTGTGAGCAAACGTGTGCCAAGTTGACGAGCGACATGGTTAATGCTGGGGAGGGTGTGGATTTGGTTGTGGATGCTGGTCTTGATCTCGGTGATGGAGGTGTAGTTTTTGGTAATTTTCATTGGGAGAGATTTTTCAGAGGACCGCCGGACTGGAAGTTACGCTGCAATATACATATATCACGTGATTAACCAGATCAACAGCTTTGAACGCCGCTGGCACAATCTTTCGCAAGAATCGCAACCACGTTCTCTCGAACCAGCACCGCGTTCACCACGCTCCAACTCCCTGTCAAATGATGTCCTTTACGAGAGCCCTTGGCGCCGCTGCGCGCCAGACTGTCCGCATGCCCAGCAGCAAGATGTTGATGCGTCCATCTAAATTCATGCGGGTTCAGCCTCAGCAGCAGCAGCAGTCAGTATCCCGAGCCCTTGGCCGCCGAGGCTACTCGACTTCGAGCGCCCCGGGATCCGAGCCTCCCAAGTTTGGTTACCTCGTTGCCATTGTCGCGATCTCGTCGGTTGCATTTTACTACGCGGCCAAGTCGCTCGACAAGAAGGCGCCCAAGGCCTACACGGAAGAGGACTATGAGCTCATCAAGAAGCGGACCAAGCTCTTGTACAAGAAGTCGGCGTTTTCTGCTGATGAAGCGGCCGTTGTTTTTGTTTTGGGCGGGCCTGGTGCTGGCAAGGGCACACAATGCGCCAACCTGGTCAAGGACTACGGCTTTATCCACTTGTCGGCGGGCGACCTGCTCAGAGAGGAGCAGGTGCGGGAGGGCTCCGAGTACGGCGAGCTCATTGCGACTTACATTCGCGAGGGTAAGATTGTTCCCCAGGAAGTCACCATTGCATTACTGAAGAACGCCATGAAGCGCGCCATTGTCGAGCGCCTTGAGCAAGAGGGCACCGGTGACCTGCCGGGTCCCGTGCGGTTTTTGATTGACGGTTTCCCGCGCCAGATGGACCAGGCGCTCAAGTTCGAGGAGGACGTGGCCGTATCGCGGTTCACACTGTTTTTCGAGTGCCCCGAGGAGACCATGCTCAAGCGCCTGCTCAAGCGCGGCGAGACGTCGGGCCGCACCGACGACAATGTCGAGTCCATCAAGAAACGGTTCCGCACGTTTGTGGAGACCAGTATGCCCGTAGTGGACTACTTTGACAAGTCTGGCAAGGTGGTCAAGATCCACTGCAACCAGCCCGTCGACCAGGTTTACCGCCAGGTCCAGCAGGTCCTGGAGGACAGAATGGGCATTTAAAATCATCGCAAACTATCCATTATAATCTGTACAATACCACTTAGACTCTTCAATATACTGCTTTCAAAAATACACAACTAAATAAACATTTCAAAAATCAACAATTTGCATATAATACACACACTACTTTGACTCTGCCTCTTCTTCTTTGAGGAGGTCCTTGTTGCGGGTAGCCGACATGACGACGGCGGCAAAACTGTCACCACTGGACTTGGATTTGCGCATGATCGAGGCGAGAGTCTTTGGGCTGTCCGGGGTAGTGCCGGCGCCGGCGCCGTCGGTGCCTTCTTCCTCTTCCTTGTCGGCGAGGTTGATTGAGGCGATGTGGTTGGCGAGACGGATGGCCTCAATGCCCTTCTTGAGCTTGCGGCGGGCGTTGAAACCCTCGCGGATATTGGGCAGCAAGTTCTCGGTGGAGTTGGCGGCCTTGAGGTCTGCGATCCAAGGGTGCTTGAAGAGCGCGTCGGCAGAAGGTCGCTTCTCGGGGTTGGGGTTGAGTGTCTTGGTGATGAAGTCCTTGGCCTCGGGGGAGATGGTCTTCCAGTACCGTTCGTGGAAAATAATAAAGCCGGCGTCCTCGACTTCGGACAAGAAGTCGTCAATGGTCTCGGCGCGGAAAGGGCTGTAACCAGACAGGATTGTGTATGTAATGACGCCGAGGGACCAAATGTCGCAGGGCTTACCGTGGCCCGTGCCCAAAAGGACTTCGGGGGCGGCGTAGCCAAACGAACCGGCCATGGACTTGAGCTTTTGGTCTGGGCTGGAGAGGGATTTGGCAATACCAAAGTCGGCCAGCACAAGGGACGAGTCGGGCTCGCTGGTGAGGTAGAGCAGGTTTTCTGGCTTGAGGTCGCGGTGGACAATGTCGCGTTGGTGGAGGTATTGAATGGCGCCGAGGATTTCCTTGATAGTCGTGACACCGTCCTTTTCCGTGAACTTTCCATAGTCGCAGATACGGTCGAACAGCTCACCACCCGTGGCTAGCTGGGTGACAATGTAGTACTTCTCCTTGGACTCGAACCATGCCTTGAACCGGACGATGTGGGGGTGGTCCATCTTCTTGAGCAGGTCGAGCTCGTCCATGACCATTTGCTCATTGCCGTGCAGGTTCTTCTTGAGGATAATTTTGATGGCGACGGCCTCGCCGGTGGGGATGTGCGTAGCGCGCTTGACGACACCAAAGGTGCCTGCGCCGAGTGTGTTCTGGAAGGTGTACTGGCTCTTGAGCTTGTAGTTTTCTGGCTGCCCAGTGACGCGGTTGAGCAGAGACTGGAATGACATGGTGCGCGAGGACTGAGGGCGTGTTATAAAAATTAAAAGTATAGAGATTCAGACCAGCAATATATATATAGGCGCTCGAGGGGGGAGCAGCAAGCCAACGCTGTAAATGGAGAGGCAGCGAGGTTTGAGATAATTCACGGCCAAGACACTGTACAACGTGCGGCGGTGGCAGGGTAACCAGGCTGTAAAACAGAAATACTGCGAACAGCTTTGAAAAAGACTCAAAACGCGCTGGAATCCAGGCCAAAGTTTTGTTTTGGAACTTCAAAAACATTCAAAAGAAGACTCAGGCTTGAATACGGAGTCAAAAGTGGTCGGTTGGACGTTTAGCGAGATCCTGGCATTGGTCGCGAGTTTGTTTCGGGTCGGGACGAGTTGCAAGGCCCTGATAACGAGCGAGTTCTCCAACTACTACAACACACGCACAGAACACAAACAACACGCACAGAACAGTTCGTCAGCTCATCTCTCAGGGCAGCCTCTGCGGAAGTTCGTTACAGCATAGCCTCGGAACGGCACCCGAAGCCGCTGTCAAAAAAAACTAAAAATAAAGCAACAACGTTGCCAAGAGTTCCCCAGCCTTGTTCTTAGGTAAGCAGGGCCAAAGTGTCACAAGTAAAAAAGAATATAACCAATTAATTGGACTTAATTATATTTATTCTATAGTATTAAAGAGGTAGGCTTGTTAGAGTGGCATCAGTTACCAGACAGACAGGGCAAAGATACCAGAGACGCCGGCAAAGACGCCCATGGCGAGGTGCATGGACGACTTGGCAATGGGGCCAGCGCCAGCAGACTCGGCAGAGTTTGCAGTCTCCTGGGCGAGGTCGACAAACTGGTTCTTGGACTGCCAGCTCGAAAACCAGGGGAACTGCTCGGCGTTGCTGGCCATAACGGTAAGCAGCTCGGGCGAGGCGTTGACGAGCGTGGTGAAGGAGTCGTCGGTGTAAGTGGTGATTTCGTTGAGAATGTTGGTCTCGGTAAAAGTGTGGGTGTTGAAAAAGTGCTGGTGGCCGTGGAAGTAGTCGTCCTTGCTGGAGATGAAATCCTTGTAGAACTGGACAACGTCATAGTGAAGGGAGGAGTAGTAGGAGGCAACGGACGCAGAGTCGTACGAGGCAGAGCCGGAGCTGGCCATGGACATGGTCATGGGCATGGCAGAGGAGGCGTCCGTGGTGGCAGCAGCAGCAGAGCTATCAGTAGAAGAATGATCACTAGTGGCAGAAGAAGAAGCATGGGTAGCTGAAGAAGAGTGAGTAGCAACAGAAGAGGCGGTAGAGTCAGCAGGGGCAGCGGCCGCAATGGCCAGCAACTGAGTAAGAGCGACAAGAGACTTTAACTGCATTGTGTATGGTTAAAAATTGGACTTGAATTGATTTACCAATATTAAGAAAAGAGAAGAAAGTTGAAATTTCAAGGGATTTTACTTGATTTATATACAATTTGCTCACGAGCTGTCTCTTATTCGTCAAGGGGATTAGTTTAACTCATTGACGTAAATACAGGTTCCCGAAACGGGTAAAAGAAATGCAGGACAAATCAAACGGGCATGCTTAATGCAATTTTTGGATGCGCTATATTGATTGTTTTTGTTTCTAATGGAGACCGGGCAGCTGTGAACAAGAGCGGTAACTGAAATAGAGGTCAAGTCCGCATTGGAGACTTGCAGTCCCTTTTGCTGTAAAGGGATATATGATACCAGTTGACGAATAGTGTCTCTGGTGTTTGTCCAGCCGGCGGGTTGTTTGTGATAATATGTCAGGCAATGCAGTTTCTTGTTTAGTCATGAGAAGCTCATTTGGCAACGGCAACCGGGAGATACTAGCAAAAGGTATCAAAAGTGCTAAGGTGCTTGGAAAAAATCCATTTCCTAGCTCAAACGTGTGGCAAGTTTTCCATAGATTCATGGCTGACTAGAGTGAGCGCCGGCAAGGGGTTGACAAGTTCTATCCTTGTCATACCGGGCGTCACTTGCAAGACTACAATTGTGTTCTCTGCGCTACTGGAACTAGCTGAATTGACAATGATCTCAAACCTGCCACTGAGCGCCAGAAGCTTTGCATAAAATGGAAAGGGGACGGAAGTGGTTACGGAACCTTTTAGTCTCTTTGTGCCCAGTTAACTGTCTTATCATGTCATCACTTGGGTCAAGTGCCTGCTTGCACGATCTTCAAAGGCTATTTGACCGTGGTTTGTTGTAATCACAGACATGAATTCAATTGCTTGACTTGTAGTAACATTCTCCTCGGCCCAGAAGCCAGCGGAGGGTATCAAGTCTTGCCGAAACCCTCACGAGTCTCATGCATTGAGTGCATATTTTGAAAAGGCCAAGATTTGTTTTCTTTGCCAAATCCGGGGATTTACCAGTTTTTATAGAAATAGAATTGAGTTATTTTTTTAATATTCTTCTTCTTCAGGCATTGTCAAGACCCCAACTTCTCACATTGTTGGACTTTTGAAGCGCTTTGCGACTGGGTCTGCTCGTCCAGGCAAGGGCAAGTCGTGATGTAACCTAAAAACACACTGCTCATAGAGATTATGTTGCCGTATATATTAGAGTGAAAGTCCTGAGAAATGTGGGCAGAGAGGTGCAATTAAAGACCAGACAAGGAAGTAACAAAACGGCTCCATTGGAGAAGTCAAGAGAGACAAAAGTTCGTAAACAATCGTGACAAACCCATGGACCAGACTCGACTTAGTTTGCTTGGTTCACAGAACTAGAAATACCAGTAAAAGTCCAACACACTCTATTAAACCCACAAATATATCCGAGCTTAAACCAGGCAGTTGAGCGTTTGATTGATTCAGCCGACGTTTTCGACGCTCGAATTGGGGCAAAACCCCTGCCAAAATTAAAGCCGTTACAAAAAGCCCTTCATCAGGAAGGGTCCCAACCCACCTGTTCTCCAATCAACAACCCGAACGCGACAAAAAAAAGTCAACCACTGTATTGATGGATGTAGAAACATCAAAGTAAAAGAAAAAAGAATGCGCCAGCCCGGAGTCGAACCGGGGGCTCGACGATGGCAACGTCGAATTTTACCGCTAAACCACTGGCGCTGGATGCTTGCAATTCAGCTTTTTGAGGCAGAAAGCATACAAGGTGACAGAAAGGACTAAATTGAAAAAATTAGCCACTGAACGCTCAAAACCTAAACTTGAGAATTCCCTCGGTAACGTCATACTTTACTAGTTAATTTCTGTTTGTTGAGAGTTTTTTTGAGGCATTGAACAGCAGTTGTAAAATCAGTGACTTTTGAATACTCTCTCAGGGCTACCCCAAAGATCTCAAAGTTAGGCTGGCCGAAATTGTCAAAGGCTCAAATATCAAGGCAACTGAAATGTATTAGGATTGTTCTATTGCTTTTCTAGCGTCACCTTATTGTCCTCGGCTCGGACCACAAGCCGCCAACGTCAATTTAATTAACCAACGAATTCCCGTACAGGCACCAAATATTAAAAGCCCACTTGTATAACAAGAAGTTAGAACTGACAAACCCCAGCTTTGGCTTTTGCTAAAATTCAATTATATGGTCAGATAATTAAACGAGAAAGGTCGTGTTGAAATAATCATCGGCTTTGTACCTGAAAAATATACCCAATCAAGCGTACCCCAACTTGTGTCCCGCTTTCTCCCAACCAAAACCCGAGAAACAATTCAAGTAACAGGGACTGGCAACGTCAATTACGTTTCAGGCTTCTTTTCTTACGGCAACTGGCTTTGAAAGTCAAGGAACGATTGATAATTCCGATTTGTAATCTTTGGATGGATTTGCCGTCTATCAAGTTCCTGACAGGTTCGGGTAACAGAGTTGCCCCGAGAGCGAAGCACTAACATCGGATCCAACAATGCCCATGAAAATAAATTAAACAGAACTGTGAAGTGTAAATTATAAATTTGTCAAATACCGAGACTGAAGCATGCTTCCGCGTTTGTACTTTTGTAATTCACTAATTTCGCTTCATTTTTGTAAAACCTCGTACTAATGTGCACGTGACCTTGTTACCGAGGCTAATATACCAGCGCCCGCCACCGAGGAAAGTTTCTGTTAAAGCAACAGCTTTTTTCCACTAGCAAAGCAACTCTTCCCCACAACCAAGATTTATATAAAACGACTCTTGGATCCTGCTCATTTCACAAACCAACTCTTTATTATTTTATTCCAAACAAAACAGCAAATTACACAACAATACCGACAATGGTTTCATACAAGAAAGTTGAAGATCTCTACAGCCTAACCGGCAAGACGGCGCTCATTACTGGAGGCTCCAGAGGCTTGGGTCTGTCAATGGCCGAGGGATTCTTGCTGGCCGGTGCCGCCAAGGTCTTTATTTCGTCGCGCAAGGCCGCCGCTTGCGACGAGGCCGTTGCTTACCTCAACAAGCTCGCCAAGGACAACGGAGTGTCCGGCCAGGCCTACTCAATTCCCGCCGACGTGTCTGACGGCAAGGGCGCCAAGGTCCTCCTCGACGGCTTCAACAAGGTCGAGTCCTCTGGCAAGCTCGACATTCTCGTTGCCAACGCCGGTGCCTCCTGGGGCGAGAGCTTTGACAGCTACCCGGACCACGCCGTCAAGAAGCTGCTGGACCTCAACATCCGCGGCGTGTTTCTGACCATCCAGGCCCTTGCCCCGGCCCTGCGCGCGGCTAGCCACGAGGGCGACCCCTCGCGCGTGCTCATCACAGGCTCCGTCGCGGGCATTCGCTCCTCGACACCCAACGCCTGGCCCTACACCGCCTCCAAGGCCGGCGTCCACGCCCTCGGCAAGCACCTCTCGGTCGACCTTGCCCCCAAAATCACCGTCAACATGCTTGCCCCCGGCTTTTTCCCCACCAAGATGACAAACGGCCTGCTGGAATCCGTTGGCGAGGTCTTTACGGCGAGCAATCCCCTGAACAGATTGGGAGAGCCTGATGATATTATTGGAACCTCGATCTTCTTGGTGTCAAAGGCTGGTGCCTACATCAATGGTGCAGTGATCCCCATTGACGGTGGCCAGCACAACTCTGCCAAGCTCTAAGTGAGTCGCCGGCAAAGAAGAAGAAAAAACTCACATCCATTTACAAACATGTGTATAAAAAAATCATACTATGCGCAGTACCTTGAACTATGTGGATCCTAACTGGCTTTGCTTCATAGGGTCTGTTATTATAAAACTCGTATATATTTCTTCTGGTCTACACCAACATGTCTCGTAAAATACCGCGTAGTTACACTAAAGCACGTAGTAAAACAAGTATTCAAGCACAATTTCAACTTGATGCACTTCATGCCTATTTAGATACTAGCCGGCTTATCAGATATCGGTATCTAGTGAACCTGTAATCAACCACCGAGTGTAAAAACCGTTCATTTATTGCAGGGTTCTTTTCCATGGTGTGCCTAGATTGTTATCATATAACCTAGCCCTAATAAGAGCCCAACTAGCGAAACACAAACTCGATAATGGCGTCCACGAATACTTTAAATGACTTGTAAATTATCTATTTTTAAACCATAAACCTCGAGCTTCAATGCATTGAAGCATACTAAATAATAATATTGAAGTTTGGGATACTATGATCAATTGTCTTGCTATAGCTCAGCTGCGAGATTCGGATTAATTTAAAGGCCGCTAACTAGTTCATGGAACAGAGCGTTCACGCACCGCACTGCCATGTCTATTTGCAAACCGCTCGTCACGATGATCTTTCTCAACCATTCGAAATAACTAAGTAAGTTCGACAGTTCAAATCTGTCAGTCCATGTCGACGCTTTCACTACCCTTCGGGATCGCGCTCCTTCCACGCAAATCATTACTCATCACCACCTAATCATAACATAAGCTTCTTTGTCATGGACTCCGGCTTTTGTTTTCCAAGAAGACCATTTCCCCTCCTGCCGTTTTGAGGGTGCTGGGCCCTCCCCGCGCATGCGCTTTTTAGTTGGAGAACCCGTTCGACAGCTCTGAGTTGCGCATTGTCGCGTGTGAATCAGCGTTGTAGGAAAGCGATCTCAAGTCGTGTAGTAAGACAGTCACAAAAGTAGAACACTTATTGTGACAGCGAAATAAAAAGGGTTCACGAAGATTCAAAGAGTGTTGGTACTCGTTCCAGAGCCCGCCGTGGCGCCGTGAGTTCAAGTCTTGGAGAAGAAAAGAAACACCATCGGACCTGTGGGGAGTGGGGGATGGATGGGGAGAGAGGGAGAGGGGTAACCACTTGAAGAGAACCGTGTCTTGATCCGATTCTTTTTCATCAGGCCCTTCAAGGTGCGGCGAAGACGCAGCTGCCTTGATGGTTGTTGTCGGCTGACAGAGCATCAAGTGCACTGGACCACGTCTCCTGCACTGGCGATTTGGCAGATGAACCTAGCGCTTCGTGCTTGCTGCGTGTTGCGGGTTTGTCGAGCTTGTCTGTCTGGCACCAGCGTGCGCACCTTGTCGGCGTTTGTGTGTAAGCGCGGCTGAGCCTGACTCAACAAACCAAGTGGCACCTGTGCGTTACATAACGGGTTACTCAGGGATGATTGCGATGGATGTCATCATCAGTAGCCAGCCGGCGTTGCCCAGTAAAAAGCCAAATTCAGATATCACTATAAACCACTCGCGCTGAGACTTCTGAAGCAGACACGCTGGATCTCGAGATCGCCTGCCAGATACTCTGTAAGGGTGGCCATCCGCGAGTGCCGTGAGCTTGCTGGCTGGGTTTTCAAAGTTCAGGACGAGCGCTCATTCACTGCCTGCCAAGATGGATCTCCAAATCACTGATTAGCTCATCATTTCAGCTTAGCTAATAGCTGCCCGTTTCTCCATTCAAGAGCGCGGCCAGGCCCCAGGGTGAGTAAGTGTTTACTCAACCAGCGAGCCTGCCGCGAAGGGCAACGAGAAGAGAGCACTCCTTAAGCAGAGGTTATTTCCTTAATAATTCCCGTCCGCGCCTGAGAGGAGAAGCTGACGGGGAGGAAGGGCAAAAGAGGAGTAACCACTGGACAGGCTGGGATATCACTAAATGGGCACAGGGCAATTACAGCGGCGAGCCCTGGGGACTGGCGACAAGCCCAATTCCTAAAGGCACCGAAGACCGTCTTCACGTAGAACGAGCGCGCTCAAGACTGGGATCGCGGTGCTCTGTAATGCCCCTGGAATCATTGAAGGAAGAAGTGACAAGTAGGAGGAAGAGAGAGCAGCGCACAGCCCTCCATGCTTTTCCAGAGCACAACAAGCACAATGTAATGGCCACAAGGCAAGGACGTAGAAAGCCCGAACTGCCATTCCAATTACCTTTCCTTCCTCCTTCTCACCACCATCTTCGCATCTTGCCTCGCCCTTTCCTGTCTCTTTGGCTGAGCTTCGGAAGCATCGCAAAGCGTTCGTGTCACGATTGGACTCTGTCCCGCCATTTCTTATATAGTGATATCTACCTGTTTGGACTGGCACGCGGGCACGGCCACCACCCGCATCTCCACCCGAAACCGCACATTTTACTACTACAAGCCTCGAGGAAATTACTAAATCAAGACTCGAAAACAGGCCTGGACGGATTCCCAAAAAAAAAAAAAAAAAAAAAAAAAGGTCCACCACAGTGATTTATAAAACCGACTTCTCGCATTTCTTTTCCAGTTTTTTAATTTTTTTCCTGAACACAAGCCAAGAAAGGACCGGAACTGTTCTTTCCCCTACTTTGCCCAATTCCAATCCCACAGCTCATCACCAGTAACTGTTTACTGTCTTCTACAGATCGCTGGTTTCCTTCTCGTCTTATCACACGGCTCTAGCTCTACCTTGGCATCTCTTCTGTTAGCACCAATGGCCTCTACTCAAGCCGTGGAATCCCCTACGTCTGGCTCTCCCCCTACTCCAGCACCAGCAAACATTCCACGAATCCCATCGAATCTCGACAAAATGATGCCTTCCCCCCCTTCGGCAACTTCGGTCATGCCTCCTGCTCCACGCTCACCAACCACTTCAGTTGCTTCACCCAACTTTCCCCATCTGGGTCCTTCTGCCTACGACATGTCCCCCGACACAATCAACACAATTGACATCGAGTCTTCGCCATTATCCAAGCCGCAGAATTTTGTCCCTCACTCCAGAGCCCCGTCAGACGGGCCAACGAGGACATCCTCTCCTTCGACTGTCAACTCGCACCCTCGGATCGCGTCGGATGCCAACACAAAGTCAAATCCTCTTTTCGACAACGTAAACGGCCACAGCAGTAGCCAGCAGCAAACGCGCCAGCAGCAAACGCCACGAACTTCTGGCAAAAAGTCTTTCAGTCTAACTCCTTACACAGACGATGCTCGTCCTGTCATTCACACGGCTGATCTTGAAGAGGTGCCAGTCGGTGTGAGCCGACAGGCCGTCAAACTCGAAGACTACAAATTCCCTACACACAGACTGGCTAACGTCATGATGGACGAAACAAAGTCTCCTCTGGTAATTGTTGCTTGTGGATCCTTCTCTCCCATTACGTATTTGCATTTACGCATGTTTGAGATGGCAATGGACAGCATTCGAGAAGAGACTCGATTCGAAGTTATTGGTGGCTATTACTCTCCTGTCTCTGACAACTACAAGAAGCAAGGTCTTGCAGCTGCAAAACATCGTGTGCGCATGTGTGAGCTTGCGTGTGAACGTACCTCTTCATGGCTCATGGTTGACGCTTGGGAATCTCTGCAACCGAGTTACCAGCGCACTGCAGTTGTGCTCGACCATTTCAACCACGAAATCAACATCCGCCGAGGAGGCATTGCCACTTCGTCTGGCAAGCGCAAGGGCGTCAAGATCATGCTGCTTGCTGGCGGAGACTTGATTGAGAGTATGGGTGAGCCCAATGTGTGGGCCAATGACGACTTGCACCACATACTAGGCCGCTATGGATGCTTGATTGTTGAACGTACTGGCTCAGATGTTCGCAGTTTCTTGCTCTCTCACGATATCATGTACGAACACCGCCGAAACGTTTTGGTAATCAAACAGCTCATTTACAACGACATTAGTTCGACAAAGGTACGCCTGTTTATCCGCCGTGGAATGAGCGTGCAGTACCTTATCCCCAACTCTGTTATTCGCTACATTCAGGAGAATGGGCTTTATATTCACGAAACGGAGCCTGTCAAGCAAGTTTTGTCCGAGCGTGGCGACTAAAGCAAAACGGCCCAAAAAAAAAATATTTTGGCTGCTAAATGGCACGCGCATTCCTGCTACATCTTATAGACCATAGTTTCGTTTCACTTTTTTTTTTTTTCACGCTTTTTCTTTCTCCATGTTGAATTCATGACTTCATGTCACTTAATGCCAATCAATTCTAACGCAACACTACACGCTCAACCCCGCCAAGGGGACAAATTTTAACAATTCTTTAAATCAGAGAACTGATGCCTGACCCAACTTGTTGAAAAAAAGTACGTTGCCACTGGTATTGTTTCTCTCGCAGCTTAAACGTTTGTATTATACCTCGAGCCAGCGCTGGCTCCCTGATGATGATGATGAGTACTTTGACGATGAAATCTAGATAGACTATTAATTGATATAGAAGGCTTGCTTAGTTCAAAAAAGAAGTTCAGTGGAAACACCAAGAGGAAATGACTTGAAGGGATATTAGGTATGTACAAAACGTGCGAACAAATGCAATCATGACGAGAGTAAAAGAAAATGCATATAAAGAAAGACGAACTGGCACCGCCCACACTGTTCATTACTTGAACCAGGTGTGACAAGTAGAGGGCTCGGCTCATTCAGCGTGAAGTTTTTTTTTATCCAAGCAGCAAACAGCCAAAGTCAAGCTCGAGTAACCAGTGGGCACACGGTCCCTTTTGGCCAAGCAGTGGGGCGAAAACAAACAAACAAACTACAGGCACAAACCCATTTCGCGGTTAAGCTCGCCCACGACCCGGCCATAAGCTTTCACCGGCGCCTCCAAGTCCTTCAACCTCGACGTGAAGGCATCTTTCCCGCGAGTCTTACCTTGACCTGCGCCAGCTTGAGGTTCTTCCCCCGCAGCAGCAGCAGCAGTAGCAGTAGCAGCAGCAGCAGCAGCAGCAGCAGCAGCAGCAGCAGCAGCAGCAGCAGCAGCAGCAGAGAAAGAGGCAGAGACAACGGCGTCGCGCTGCAATTTCCAAATCGCCTCGGCCATGACGGAGTTGCGACCCCCAAGCCATTGCATCGAGAACTGCATCTTGATGAGCTGCTTGACAAGCTTGCGCTCAAACTTGCCCGCGTTTGCGTCTGGTTGATTCGTCCAAACTCCTGCCTTGCTGCTGGTGGCAGGACCCGCCACAGCCGCGTTCTGGATGAGTGTGAGTGTGTTTTCGATCCGCTGGAGGTAGTCATCGTCGGCCGTGGTGGCGGTTGGGGGCGGGTCGCAGAACCGGCGGCGGAGAAAGCGGGTGTAGGCCTTGGTGAGGGGCCCAAAGAAGCCAAACGCCTGGTGCCCTTGCCGCAGAAACCGGCGGTAGTAGTGTCGGACCTGGGCTGGATTCAAAATGGGGGCAGGCTGTGTCATGACTTTGACGAAAAGTCGAAATGTAATTAATAGGGCTTGTAGAAAGACTATGTAGAAGTTGACTACTGATTTGATTTTCAAGTTGGGACTAAAAAAAAAAAAAATGTTCGCCATAAACCACGATCCAGGCTTAAGTACTATCAATTTTTCATGAAGGACTAAATTCTTACATTCAAAGTGGACCAGTATAAAGCAAAAAGATGCAAAAAAATAAAATAAATAATTACTCTATGGAGTCATACTGACTACTGAATTCAGCTTCGCCCAGAGACCCTCCTTTGACCTGACTGGAGTGGTTGGAGACTGTTGCTGGCCACCGCCGCGCAACGGCTTGACGATCTTGGAGCTGGAGTCCACTGCCTTGGCACCGTTCATGTTGCCGATGGTTGGATAACCAGTCAGCATTAGCTCGCGTCGGCCGTTGGTGGGTGGAGGGCTTGTGACTCCGTTACTTCCCTTCTTCACTTCCATGAGTCGGTCGCGGAGATAGGTCAGCTTGGTCTCGAAGATTTCAGACTCCTGGCCCAGCCTGTTTTGAGAGTCGCGAAGAGCTCCCTCTAGTGACTGGATTCGGTCATTGCGTGCATCCAAAATCTTGTGTGCCATGGCCACATCCTTTTTCAGCACCATGTTTTGCTCAACAAGCTGTCTTTGAACACTTGTTAGCTGTTCAAGGTTGCGCTGAAGCATGGCCATCTTCTTTTGTTGTTGCTTGTTGTTGCCATCGCGAATGGCCAAGTTGTACTGCTCTCTAGCTTGGTCAAGGGAGATTTCAAGCTCAACAACTCTTTCACAACGGTCTTGAAGGTCTTTCATCAACGCAGATTTCATACTCTCAAACTGAGAAATGTGACTTTGCATTGACTGGATCTTTTCTTGTGCAGCGGCAGCTTGCTTTTCGTTTTCCTTGATGGTAGACACAGGCACGACCATTTCGCTGGTTTGGTCTGTCGACGATGTAGAAGACGCCGACGTTCGATGAGTCGAGAGAGAAGAAGCATCATTGTATTCGTGGGAGAGTTGCAAACCATTGGTAGTGCTCTTCATGCGCTCAATTTCAGCCAAAAGATGCGCGGAAGTATCCTGGCTAGCCTTGAGTTTGGCCTCGTATGCATGCGTAAGCTCGTCGTCATCGCCCATGGGCAGGGTTTCGAGGTACTCTTTGAACTTTTCGTCTTGTTCGGCAAGCAAACTCTCCACGTCTAATGCAGGTGAGGCGGCGTTGATATCGTCTAGTGCCATGGTGAGCTTGGACCTGGCTTGTGAGAGCTGAGAAGCAAACCCAGAATCCTCCAACGTTATTCCTTCCAGCATTTGAAGAACTTGCTCCAGGTTATCACTGGTTTGAGAATGTGGGCGTATGGTATTCAACGAGGAGACACTGCCAGTCGACTGATACAGAGAACCAAAAATTTCAGTCATCTTGCGCTTCTTCTTGAGGTCATGCAATTTTTGGCTATCCGCCATGGACTCGGCCCCCTTATCTCTATTGAGGACCGACATTTCTAAGAGCTCTTGCTTCACCTTTTGCAGTTCGTGATTCAACTGCTCGTTCTCGTCCTTGAGAGAAGCAGACTTGATCTCGAGCTCCTTCTTTTCATACTGCAAGTTGTCGACTTGTAATCGTAGGTCAGAAGCTTCTTGATCGAATCCAGACTTTTGTCCATTGATTTGAGACCTGAGTTCTAGAAGGACCTGCTCTTGTTGGGTGATGGTAGCTTCCTTTTCAGACAATTGGTCTTGAAGCTCATTCTCGCGTCTCAGGAACTCTTCTAGAGAATCAACGTCGGAAAGGTTGGGTGATAATGGACGAGACAGTGGCTCTTGCAAACTTGCCCGTTTGTTTGGGGTGGTTTTACTCCCCGTGCGTAAATGATTAGGAGTGGCAGCGCGATTAGACATACACGAGTTTGACCGCGCAAGGGTGGAGTAAATGGATGCATTTGAAGGGGTGCTTGTGTGTTTTAGATCCAAGGGACCACCCAGGGGAACCCAGGTATCTTTTGCAGGAGGCTCTCCGTTTCTCCAACCAGTCAACTCGCCTTCCAATTTGCTCGAATAGGTGATTCTCTTTTCGAGTTGCTGCTGGCTCTTTTTCAGCAATGCGCGGAGTTCTAGGGGCGATAGTTCAGTATTGATCTTTGCCTTGTTCTTGATGTTCTTGGCTCTCACACCAAAGCGCAGAGTTGATAGCGTTTCGGCGTCGTTGTAGCTTGAAGGTGAACAGTTGACGATAAGACTGGTGCGCGAGTTACCACCTAGAGACTCTTGTAAAATTCTGGTGAGCTTTGAGTCTCTATATGGAATGTGTGTGGACTTGCCGTCTGTAAGCGAATTGATAACCATGCCCAACGCTGAAAGCGACTTGTTGATTTTCTTGGCCTCCTCCAAAGTCTGACCAGAGGCCCCAGTCTTGCCCACTTTCTCTGAGCCAGCCAAATCAACTAAGAAGAGTTGACCGGACTTTTGGGCCCCTGAAACGACATTCTTTTGTGTTACCACAATGCAAAAAATAGAATGCGACCGGGAAGACTCTTGATTCATGTTGGTAGAGGCAACCGCTCGGGCGCCACCACCTTGCCGCATGACTTCATAAACCTCTTCAGCGCTAGACACGTACTCCTCAGTCAGCCCTTTCACATATACACCTCGTGCCTTGTCTTCGTGGATTGGCAAGTTGTCGCAAGTAGGGTTCAATAGATCTTTGATTCGCTCCATGTATATTTCCATGTAACTGACTCTTACAGTGTACTCAATGTCGGAGCTGCTATGCAGAATCATGTCGAAAATCATGTCAACAATGCGTGGTATGGCGCCTCGGGACTCGTTGTTGTCAATACTGGGTCCCATCATGGTGTAAGACTTGCCGGAGCCAGTTTGGCCGTACGCCAGCACGGTACCATTATAGCCCTTTAACAAATCATCCACGGTCTGTCGCAAACTGTAGTCAAAAACTTGCTGCTGCTCGCTTTGCGTGTCAAACACTTGGTCAAATGTAAAAGTGCCGGTGAAATCCTTGGTGTCGATTTGGCAAGAGTCCTCCGACAGAAACTGGACAATGTTGGTGCTGTTGTTGTTGAGCTCGATATCATTAGGTGGTCTGAATCTGGCAATGACTTTGATGTTTGAGGAGGAGGAGACCCCAAAGATAGAGCTTGTGTCGCTGGCCGACACTGAAGACCTGCTGGGGGTCGCTCGATGTTCCCCAGACGTGGACATGGTATACGGAGCTTGGAAATCAGCTGGATCAGGCAACGAAAAAACAAAAAACCCTTGATCTCAGTAAGCGAAAGAAGGCAGGGTTCCAATGAGTGCAAAAGGCTGGTTGAGACTCGCTCCACAAGGTCCAAAAAGCAGTCTCTTGACCGTCAAATAAGTTTCACGGAATGCACAGAGGTTGAGAGGTTTGCGCGCGCGAGAGAGAAAAAGAACCACATTCTTCGTTCTGCCCTTCTACGATTTTACACTGCGTGGGCATGACCTGCTTAGCTAATTGCAGCTGCAGGCTGATGCTTGTCGTGGTCGCCGCCGTAACGGCTGAGTCACGTGATAGAGCTTATCCCGAAGAGCGCAATTTAACTGTAAAATCAAGTTGGGCTCGTCTGGCAGATTGAACTACTTGGCGGGAGCAAGTACGCTGGGCGGTGGGATTGTTTTGCTTGAGAGGTCTTTGGCGTGACAGTTTTGAGTTGAGTTCATTGTATAACAGGCAGCAATTCATTTCGAGTCCGGCACCTAGGCACTTCCAAAGACTTGAGTACAACGTTTTCGAAGAGTAACAGGCTGGATTTATTCACAGAGATCAAATACAAAGGTTATGCAAAAAGTTCAAGTGTGTCGTATACAAAAGGCTTGTATTCCGCGTCAACAATGGCTCCGTACTCATACAGCTCCGTGTCGGTCTTGAGCTTGCCCTTCTTGTCCTTTTGAAACGCATTCCCGCCCAGGTATCCAAACTTGTCGACCAGCGTGTCTTCCACCTTCTTTTGAAGTTTTGTAGGGATCAGGATGGATGTGTTTACAAAGTTGGGTGGTAGACCGTATCTGAGAACGCTCTCCACAAAGACGAGGATGGCCTTGAGGTGAACCCAGTTTTTGATGACGTCGCCGTAGGCGGTGTGAGCAAGGCGGACCGTCTCACCCCAGAGCTTCCTCTCGGCCTCCGTAGCCACGTGCACCTCCTCTCTCATGTCCTCAATGTGCGCCTCAGAAAATTCGAATTCGCGCGGAGTCCACTTGTTCTCGCGGGCCTTGAGCACAAACTCGGAGAGGTATTTTTTAAAAATTGTCGTGTTAAACAAGGTGTATTCCTCGTCGCTTGCAATGGCTTCTGCACTGCGAGGCACCACCATGGGTGCGAGGCTTTCATACTTGTTGAGATAGTCTTTTGTGAGTGATTTTGGCACGGCTATGAGAACCGTGGTCAAGTATTCGCTGTCTGCGACAAAATGCTTTCTTTGAACAACGTCGTGAAGTGACCGAACTGATAAATTACCGGTCTGCTTTCTCTCGGCTGCAGTTAAGCTGGTCTTTGCCGCAGAATAGTTGGAGTAGGAGCTTCGTACATCATTGTCGAGAGCAAAAGTGTCCTTGGCCAAAGAGTCAACCAACTCTGGAAGAGGTTTGTCAATTCTGTATTTGTTTGTGCTCCATGAAAACGACTTGACATAGCTTTCTGGCGACTTGCCGTCGATTTTCTTTGCCGCTGCTACCTTTGCAGCGTTCCCGTCGTAGATGCTATCGATAATGTCGCTGAGCTTGGCCACCACACCATGGAACTGGCCGTCGAGTTTTGCAAGTTCTTCCGACTGTTGGACCAAACTGTCAAGAGTACCAATTTTGAAAACAGGAATTGAGAACTTTGAGATGTCGGTTGGTGAAATGTTGAGGTTATCAGAGTACCAGCTCTCTAATTGCGTCTCTGGGTCACCACCTGCAGGAGCCGCGCTCGCCGGCAAAGACACAAGGTAAATGAGACTCGACATTCCGACTGACTTTTAAACAACTGCCCGGTCCAGAATATAAATCCAGCAGAATATCAACGGCTAGTTTGTAGATTTGGAGCAATGAATTGTTCGTTCGAAAGGCAGAGAAAGCAGCCGAAATGGCTGCCCGCACGGCTAACTCCAACTTTGGGCAAGGGCACGGCAGCGTAAAAACGGGCCCTGCGAAGATTTGGGCGTGTGGGTTGGGAGAAATGTTTCCTCCCAAAAGAAAAAAAAATAAATTTTCAAAGTTCAGATCGGAAATTGAACTGGGGCAAAAGGCTTACAACAGAGACTGGCATAATGAGCAAGACATTGGAGGTGAGTAGTGCGCTGGTGGAAGACAATGACGGAGTTAGTGCTAACTGTGGTGCGCGATAGGACCGACTCAAGTCGCATTCAAACTCGTTTGACGGGCTGCTGTCCCTGATTCCGGCCAAATACTACTACGACGACGACACCAAGTCGCAGTGGAACCGGAAAAAGCAGACCAAGTCACAGGCCAAGAAGAACAAGAAGAACAAGTTCGACCCGGCGTCCAGCTCGACGGCAAGTGACGTTAGTAAAGAGCGGGCTGCCAATGCCCAGCCGATAGTCCCACCGACCAAGGAATCGATCAAGCAAAAGCTACAGGAAGCAGAGGATGGCAGTGGAGCCGAGGCAAGCGAAGATGAGGCAAGTAGCGACCAGGAGGAGCCAGAGAGCAGCAACACCGACGAAGAAGAAGAGGAGGACCAGCTGGCAGAAGAAGACGTTGGTGACATTGAAATGGAGGTCTACGACGACGAGGGAAACGTTCTTGAACAAGGCGCCAGCGACAAGCCGAAAAAGACCAAGGAACCCACACAGGCCAAGCCCGACCCTGCCAAAATGCAGGAACTAAGATCACAACTTGCTTCAAGGATCCAGGCTTTGAGAGAAAAGCGCAAGGCACCCGGTACAGCTGTCAAGGGAGCCAAGAAAGACCGTGAGGCCGTGCTTGAGGCTCGCAAGGAGAAGCAGCGACTACAAAAGGAAAAGCGCGAGTTGAAGCGAAAGCGTGAAGAAGAAGAGGAGGAAGCGCAGAACGCAGAAGAGAGCTCAGACGAAGAGCTCCAAGACAACACTGAGGACAATGACAAGATCATGTTTAGCACGGTTGTGTTCAAGGACGGTGACAAGGCGTCGTCTGACTTGTCTGAGATCAAAAAGAAGCGAACCAAGAAGGGTCCCCGTGACGTCCTTGGACAGCTCAAGCACATTGAGGCCAAGAAGGCCAAGCTCGAGACCATGGACAGCGACAAGCGCAAGGACATTGAGACCAAGACCAAGTGGAGCAAGGTGCTTGCCCTTGCCGAGGGCGAAAAGGTGCGCGACGACGAAAAGATGCTGCGCAAGTCGCTCAAAAAGCAAACCAAGGACAAGAAAAAGTCTGCCGAGACCTGGAAGAAGCGCCAGCAAACCGTCACCGAAAGCATTGCCGACAAGCAAAAGAAGCGCGAGGAGAACATTGCGGCCAAGATTGAGCGCAACAAGCTCAAGAGCAAAAAGGCCAAGAAGAAGGCCGGCGTGATCAAGACCCGGCCGTCCAACAACAAGTACAAGAGGCACAAGAAGTAAATGATATAGACATGTGATAAGTACAAGACGTACAATAAGAGTTTTACTTTCACTAATAAAACAACCAGTTCATGAACAGTAGAAGCGGCCGGAATACCATGTTACGGAAAAGGCAAAAAGCTGGATTGAGCCGCAGCACGCACGGCTGAATACAAAAAAATGTTGTTTTGCTGTTTAAATTTTGGCGGGAAAAGCCCAGCGCAAGAACCGCGTGGGGGGCACTGAACAACGAGCTGGACAGGCAGCTTGCGTTCTGTGCAAAGCTGAGTTCGGGGGAAATTGGTCGATGTATTTGTTGCTCAGGGCCGATAAGAACAAGGCGGTGGTCAAAGGTGAGTGCGTGTTGGGGCCTGGGGGTTTAAGCTTTGCGGCTTGTCTGTGGCCCGTTCATGCTTGGACCCCACGTCGATGCGCTCAACACTGTGCACTTGCTTAGAAGCTGGTGTTAAGTGCTAGTCAGAGATGCTTTCAAACACTGTCTAAGAGCTCTTCAACTGCCTTCACGGTCCACGCCTTTGCGGCCTGTGCTCTCGCAAGCCCACGATGGGCGTGTCTCGTTGTATGATTGGGACGAATCCGAGGCGAATCGTGTTGGATTTAGAACGGTCGGGAAAAATAAAAAAAAAAGCGGGTTTTTTACAAGCAAAAAAACATTTTTCCCTTCTGTTACCGCATTTGCAAGGTTTCAGACTAGACACCATCACCAGTCGCTGTTCGGCCTTAGGGGATAGCAGCGAGAAACAGAGAATCCGGGAAGGCCAGGCTTAGGCAGCAGCACGCGAAATTGCAACACAGTCGACTCAGAAACAAGAATCAGAAGCAAAAACATCTGGTGTCGTTCTTTCTTCTCGTTTACTTTTATACAGACTAATCGGCAAAGTTTATAGAACCACCATCTTCATCACATTGGCGACAGGCTGAACTCTGACGGCCATCATTAAACCGTCTCTTTATTTATTATTTATTTATTTTCCACACGTACAAACAATCACAACAGCATGACGAGGATATCTGGCAAGGTACTTGTTATATCCAACCGCCTGCCCGTGACGATCCGGCGCTCGGCCACCGGCGAGTACGACTACGCCATGTCCTCCGGAGGCCTGGTCACCGCGCTCAGCGGGCTCAAAAAGACCACCCAGTTCAAATGGTTTGGCTGGCCGGGGCTCGAAGTCCCCGCGGCCGAAAAGGAGCGGGTTACAAACGACCTCAACGACAAGTTCAACTGCATCCCCGTGTTTCTCGACGACGACTTGGCCGAGCTGCATTACAATGGGTTCTCGAATAGCATACTGTGGCCATTGTTTCATTACCACCCCGGTGAGATGAACTTTGATGAGGTGGCGTGGGAGGCTTACACAGAGGCAAACCGGCTGTTTGCGCAGTGCATTGCGGCCGAGGTGGAAGATGGCGATCTCGTGTGGGTGCACGACTACCATCTCATGCTGCTGCCAGCCATGCTCAAGGAAGAACTTGAGGGCACGGGCAAAAACATCAAGCTGGGCTTTTTCCTGCACACGCCGTTCCCCTCGAGTGAAATCTACCGGATACTGCCTGTCCGCCGGGAAGTGCTGCTGGGCGTGCTGAGCTGCGACCTGATTGGGTTCCACACATATGACTACGCGCGCCATTTCCTCTCGTCCGTGAGCCGGATCCTGGGTCTGTCGACGTTCCCCAACGCCGTCGAGTTCAATGGCAAAACCGTCAGCGTCAGCGCTTTCCCCATTGGCATTGACACTGACAAGTTTCTCGAAGGTTTGAAGAACGAAGCGGTTGTGAAACGCATGGCCACACTCAAGGAAAAATTCGAGGGTATTCGCATCATTGTGGGTGTTGACCGGCTCGACTACATCAAGGGCGTGCCACAGAAACTGCATGCCTTTGAAGTATTTCTGAACGAGCACCCGGAATGGATTGGCAAAGTTGTGCTTGTGCAAGTCGCAGTGCCCTCACGCGAGGACGTTGAAGAGTACCAAAACCTGCGGGCCGTTGTCAACGAGCTCGTGGGCCGCATTAACGGGCGGTTCGGCACCATTGAGTTTACGCCCATCCACTTTCTGCACAAGAGCGTTGATTTCAACGAGCTCATTGCGCTTTACGCTTCGTCGGATGTGTGCCTTGTCTCGTCCACCCGCGACGGCATGAACCTTGTCAGCTACGAGTACATTGCCTGCCAGCAAGCCAACCACGGACCTTTAATCCTCAGCGAGTTCACGGGCGCGGCACAGTCCCTCAACGGCAGCATCATTGTCAACCCCTGGAACATTGAGGACCTGACGTCGGCCATTTACGAGTCGCTGACCATGTCTGACGAGAAACGGACGGCCAACCACCAGAAGCTGTTCAAGTACATTTCAAAGTATACGAGCTCGTTTTGGGGCGAGAGCTTTGTCAAGGAGCTCGACAAGACGACTAACCCGCTGTAACTGCATGTAAGTAGGAACTAGGTAGTCAATCTCATCAAGCGTCAGCCTGTTTATTGTTTGAAGAATACACAATCAAGTGTTGTCAGCATCTCTTGCAGACTAGGTGTAGCCATAGAAGTTCTAGCTTTCTGGCAATTACTTTCTTGTTTCCGTGGTGTCGTTGAATAAGGTATTAGGTACAGGTGCGTTTGTAACAATGCGCGTGCGCGGTGGTTGCGTGTAAATTTACTTCTGGTTTTGAGTATTGTTGTATGCGCACGGATCCCCACATGGGCTTGTTTGGCGGCAAATGGGCGTTTCAGACGTTGGAAATGCTGGTCAACAAGGCCAGCGACACAATAACAATTCTACTTGCTAGGCTATATACGTATGTGAATAGTAGACTAGTAGTGATTACATTTAGTAGGATGGAGGAGTTTGATTGATGCTGTGTGGTGATATGTAGTAGCAGTAAGTATAGCGTAAGAGCCTTGTTCTGGAGTCTCAAGAACCGAGTCCGTGGACTGTTAGACACGTCCACCCAGTCGACCGGCGGGCATAGGCGTCTCAGTACCCGTCGGCCGGCGCGTGGCATTTGCCTTGTCGGCCCTGTGCGCCTCAGACTTGTGCTGCCGTGAGCCTTGCGGGATCATCGGCCTCTCTTGCCCATTTCAAAAAAAAAAAAGCGGATGAAAAATGTTTAACCTTGTGCGTGCGTTCAACTGTTGGTGTTTCCATCTGGCATGTGGGTGTGGATCGGCCTGGTCGTGAACCAGAAACGGGCCGGGTTTTGGCAGCGAAGCAGAAGCATAAGCCGACCGGGCCTTCAAGAAAAGGGAGGTTGGGGCGAAGATCACGGGGCTTCGGTGCTCACGGCCAAGCACGGAACAATCCACTTGCGAGTCTGCGACTGCGACTGCGACTGCGAGTAACCGACTGACACATTACATTTCATTTCGGACGCCATGGACTGGCTTGTAGAGAGCGCGTAGAGTTGGGATGCGAGACATGACTCGGCCTGGGGGGCCTAAACAGAAGCGAGTCCAATGCGCTGCCTTGAGCAGAACTCGCAAAGTCTCGGTTTCAGGCCAGCAGGAGCCCTTCGCCTCGGATAAACCAGCGACCGCGCGTTGACCCAAGTAACCAGTCCACTTGAGCGGGTCGTTCATATCGCGGTTACTGGAAATGAAAACAGAGTTCGAGTCAAAAGGCCCACAGTCCGGGCTTTTCGTTGCCAGGCTCGAATAAATTTCCATTTTTTTTTTTTTTTTCTTCCTTCCCAGCAGCAGCACCGCCCATCCTTCAAACAGCAGCACCAGCAGCGACTCCAAGGCCCGCCTCCTTGTCTTTTCTCCGAGCACCTCGCGTCTGCTCTTGTTCTCGTTCTCGCTCTTGTCTGCACCAGCCAGCGCGCAAAACAAGCCCACCGTAAAAGCACAAATATTGACTGCGGCAACCAGGAGGAAAAATTTGTACCCGCTTTTCCTCGACCACACCGCCCCCCTTTGCGAACAGAACAGCCCTCGGCTGCTCCTCCTCCACGCGCGCTCTTCCTGCTCGACGTTCTCGACGATTCCCGCTCCGTCGCGCCCGCCAGCTCTGCCTGTTTTATAAATAGCCACGCAGACTTGGCCGTTGCCCACCCAGTGAACCCCTTATTCCCAGACGCTGCCTTTTTTCCCTTGGTTTTTTCCTCCCTCCAACCTAGCATGGCCCTCCGTCTCGCCTAAACACACAACATAACGGCCTTTTCTTCTCTTCTCGGACTCCAGATTCATGCTCACAATGCAAAACCCGTACACGTTCAAAGCGTCAAGGATCCTCACTAACCCGTTTGCCCTCTCGACCATATCGGTCGCTACTGTAAGTACTTGGTTTGGAAACACGCACACAATGGGTACTCTCCGCGGTACCCGTTGGCAAAACTACCTACATTTAGCTAACATCTCTAGATTGGATGGATCATTGCGCTATGTGGCTCCATTCTCTCCGCCGTCACGCAGTCCTCCTTCCCCGTCTTTGCCTGGTGGGGCATTGCCTGTGAGTTCTTCATCATCCTCGGCATCATCTACATGTTTGGCAGCAACAACATCAACCCCTACCGCCTCGCCATGCTGGCCTTCCTCGCCACGACCACCGTCTACACCACCAACTCCACCAACAACTTTGTCTACCTGACGCCGCCCACCACCGCCGCCGCTGCCGCCGGCTACATTCTCCTCTCCATCATCAACATCATTTGGATCTTCTACCTGGGCACCTCCGACGACACCAAGTTCCACACCATCATTGACTCCTACTCGGACGACGCGCCCTCGCACCGGCCCACGTCCGGCCCCGCCTACCACCACCAACAGCAAATGGAGGGCGGCCAGAACCACCAGCTGCACGCCATGTCCTCGCTACAGGGAGGCAACAACAACCCGTTCAACCGCGACTCGGTCTACCAGCCGCACTCGGCCATGCGCCAGCGCTCCGCCCACCCAGGGCAGAGCAGTCTGTACGGCGGTGGTGCCGGCACGGTAACCAGCGGCGGCGCCGGAGCTGGCTCCGACTACCCGCAAATGTTCATGGCCGCGCCCCTCGGCGGCTTTGAGAACTCCTCCGAGTTCTTCCAACAACAACAACAACAAGGCCAACAACCCGGCCAGGGCCAACAACAACGCCAGTCGGCGGGCAAGGACTCTGAGTACGCGCGCGAGTCGCACGGCTCGGCCATGACCACCAACAGCGTCGCCACCCCCACCGTCTACCCCTACCGCGCCCGCGCCAAGTTCGACTACACAGCGAGCCCCGACGACCCCAATGAGATTTCTTTCGCCAAGGATGAAATTCTGGAAATCAGCGACAAGAGCGGCAAGTGGTGGCAGGCGCGGCGCGCCAACAATGAGGTGGGAATATGCCCGAGCAACTATATCGAGCTCATTGACGATGACGATGTGTAAAGAAAGGGCGCAAGTCTTGCTTAATTCTTTCTCAGTCAATTTAAAACAAAAAAATTACCTTTTATATACCCGTTTGTAAAAACCAGTCGTTGTTTAGTTTGATTATTCTTTTAATAACATTGATTATCTTTTTCTCTTGGTCGTCTTGCTGGTCTAGACTTGATAGCAAAGCTAGACCCCACGCCCGCGCCACGCCTACGGGTCAGGGCCCTTGCCAACAACTGCGCCAGTTGACCCGATTATTGTCTATCGAGTAATGACATTGACTCAAGAGTCGGTGCAAGTCTTTTCACTTACTATTGGTTTTTTTTTTTTTTTTTTTTTTTTTTTTTTTTTTTTTTTTTTTTTTTTTTTTTTTTTTTTTTTTTTTTCTAGCATGATGAGGTGTGTTTTGGAACATCATGATCAACTCCCACAAGTTCTTCATGGTGGTTTGCAATCGAAGAATCGTTCAAAGGGCTCAACGCTCAATGAGACAAGATTTTAAATTAAAGAAAGGCTAGAAGAATTAGTTTTCTTTTGTATTCATTTCAAAAAGTTGATTCTATTTTTATTTTAATTTATTTAGTTGATTTTTTTTTTTTAAACAAGTTCAGAAACAAAAGAACGTATAAGTTCGACAAAAACCCAGATTCGTTGATTCAATCACGCGGAGGAGTGGGAGAAGGACTAGGATAAACCTTGGCAGCCGCAGCATCAAGTTCGTCGATGATATCCATCACATCGTCAGCAGCAACGAAATCGGCAGCGATTTCGTCTGCGTTGTCGACTGCGTTGTCGTCTGCGTTGTCGTCTGCGTTGTCGTCTGCGTTGTCGTCTGCGTTGTCGTCTGCGTTGTCGTCTGCGTTGTCGTCTGCGTTGTCGACTGCGTTGTCGACAACGTTTGAATCAACATCAATGACACCACCCTCGTCGTTTTCAACAACGTCTCCACCATTGCCATCGTCAAAGTTGTGAATGAAAAGGTTAAATAACCTTTCAGCTTCGGTGTCAGTTTGGACGGGTGCGGGGCGAGTGTCATTACCGAAGTTGGTTCCGACGGGTTCGGGTCTACCAATGGCACCACCATGATTGGCCTGGGCCGATCTGGGGGAATATTGTGTTGTTCGGGTTGTTGTGCGGGTAGCGTTTGTTCTGTATCATCATCCTTTTCATCATCGTCGTCCTCCATTTCGCTTTCACCATGGTCGTCGTCAGTTTCGTTCAACATCACAAAAGACTCTCTCTAACAGAATAAGACAACGCTATCTAGCAGTGAGTAATACTAGAAAAAAAGCTGAGCAAATTAGAGAACGTAGAAGAAACCATTAGATTGTTTGGCTGTTTAAAAAGTTGTTTTTCGTTCCTGGCCCGGCGATAACAACAAGGCTCGCGTCTTGAGAAATTCTTTATTACAACGCAGGTTTAGTCTCGTAACCCTAGACGACGACAACAGCAAACCGGAAATACCGGAAAGTGTACTATATTTAGTGTATTGGTGATTGAGTCTGCATAGACACTTCGGAATGACCATTGATGTTGTCCATTTTCTTGCTGACAGAGTTGTGATACACAAACTACAGTTCTCCCTTTTAAGGGTGGAAGGCCAGCCCAAGTATTTTGAAGTAAAACGCCAACGCAATTGTTTCCAGTGAAATACCAACACAAATTCTTTTCAGCAAGACGTTCAAAAAAGTGCTCTCAGTAAGATGTTGAAGCCAATTGCTTTCAGGAAGAAGCTAACGTGACCTGTACCTTAGAAAGATCTTGTGCAGAAAGGTTGTCTGGGGTGAGCAATGTCTAACAACCCAACTTCATTAGAACATTCAAAGCGCGCTTGCCAACAATTTGAAATACTTGAATTTGCTCATATTCTTTTCCTTATTGTATGAGGTACTTGGATTTATTGCACAACTGCCTTCTTTGGTTGAGGAAATGGCCCTCTTAATCAAGAGCGGCTTACCAAAATTTTTGGGCTTTGCTTACTAAATAATTAGTAATATTAGACAGTTGCTTATAAATACTACGAGAAACTACCTCTTCTCCTTCGGAAGGAGCCGGCCCACGCCGGACCGGTAGCGTTGCTCTTTTTGCCGCCTTACGGCGGCGGTCCCTTAGTAAGCCAGAGCGGATGTTTGTCTAAGCAGCCTTACATTGCCGTACAGACGCCAGAGGTAGTTAGATAAAACAAAATAAATTCAGAGTCTAAATACACTATAAATTAAGAGAGTACTTCCGGATACACGAAGTTAGAGGTAGTTTGTTGGTCTTCGCCCAGTTAGACATGAAGGTTTTTGACAAAAGTTACGCGTGAGAGACGTAGAGCTGGCCGTGCGAAAAGGCGGGAGAAGAGAGGTCGAGGCCTACTAACTAGCGAGACTGGCCTTGGAATTTGTTGATAGTGAAGCCAAAGCAGAGGGTGAAGCCAAGTCGTCGCAAGTGAGGGATATGTGGGGAATGAAGTGGGAGGTGCCTTTGAACTGGCCAGAGATGATTTTTGCTTGGATGACATGAGGGCGCAAGCGAGTGGCGATAAGACGGGTGCCATTGCAGAGGCCGACGGAGGGATTGAGGTTTCTGAGAAGTATTATGGGGCAGTTGACCTTGAGGTTGAGCTTGCCTAAAGGGATGGACGCGTGGTAGAGAGTTTGCTAGTACTCTGGGTTGATGTTGCGCTGGTCAGTGGAGTCGTCTTCGCCGTCGTTTACGGAGTCGTAGGCGTAGTAGGTGGTTGTGTCGTCAGGGAGTCTCTGGAGAAGCATGTCGTTGAACGACTTGACTCTGTCGTTTTTTATGGAGAGGATTGCTCTTGCGGAAAAGGTTTTGCACGGAGTCAGGAGGGTAGACGAAATTGAGGAGGTGGTCAAAGGAAGGCACGGAAATTATGGAGGAAGGCAGGTGGATATAGCCATGAAGGGACTCATCGTAAGACATGTTTCTGAGCCAAGTTGCGTACTCCAAGTCAGCAGGAGAAGAGCTGAGTCTCATGTTCTGGGAAAGATTGAGCTGGATGACATGGAACCACAGGTAGGAAGCGCGGAGAGTGGATGCGACAACTTCGTTGCGGTCGGATTTGGGAATGACAGGCAGGGTTTGAGCCCAGTCGCCGCCCATGATTACATGGACGCCTCCAAAAGGGACATTTTGGGGAGTCTTTCTGATTGTGCAGAGAAGGTCATGGACGGCCTAGAGGTTGTGTTTGTGCTGCATGGGGACTTCGTCCGAGATGATGAGGAACATAGTCAGGTGGCAGCGAATGCTTCAGACAATACACACAGGTTTTGGAAAACACCTTGCCAGAGCGGTTCACGAAGTAGGCGAAACTCAAATTTTTGCGACATTTGCGACACTCGCTCAAGGAGTCAGTACTGTTTCTTCAACTGTATCGCGGCGATTAAAGGATACTTACATCACAGAAGACAAATACGCCATGATAATAGTATGTTTTACGTCAATAATACGGTGTTTAAGAAAGACAATGAATTTACAGAATAGGCCATGGCGGGAAAGCCAGAGAATTTGAATAAACCTTACCGACGATGTTGTAGGAAAGTCTGGAAGAAGAGCTTGAGCACCAAAGACGGAGAGTAAGTATTGGGCAAGGGTACCATTGGGGTCACATGATCCAGACCTGCCTCAGTGCCCCGATAGATTGACATCCCGCGGGTTTGACATCGCTCCCAGCCAAAGTTTAAACCCTGACCCTAAGTCCTTACCTAAAATATTACGTTTGCTATATACTTATTGTAAATTTGCTATTTTGGGAAATACCTACGTATTTGCTTGGTGTAATTTTATTAAACCCCAAAACTTTTGCAATGCAAGTATTACGTAATTTTGGGAGGAGTGTCAAACCAGTGTCAAACCCTCGGGGATGTCAATCTATCGGGGCACTGCTGAAATGGACGGTTAGAAAAAAAGGAAGGTTGGTCAGACTCAGATAGAATCATGTTACGGTCGGATACCTAGTCTTTTGGGGAACGTAATCACTGGCTTGCAGATTAGATAAGCTACGAAGATGAATAAAAAGGGAGGAAGGCCGTCCACTGGGCGAGCCTTCCTCCCGGAGAACAGACGTGGAATAGAAAAGGAATCGTACGCAACAGCTTGCGTCAATGAACAGCAACAGAGCGCGGGGTGCGGTGCGATGTTGCCGTCCAACAGCCTAATTGGATGAAGCTTATTTCCTTTTACGGTGCAACATGCTATTCCATATGTCGCTGAGCGTAACTCCCTGAATCCCTGCTCAAGCCCAAATGCAACCATTCCATCACCAAAAAAAGAGGCTTTACATGGACGCACTCTGCAAAACTTTAATAAGTCCATTCTTGTGAGTAAACTCGTCTGCCCAGCTAGCTTGTGGAAGATTTCACCGCTGTTGCAAGCTAAGAAGCTCTGTAAACCTTTTTTTTTACGGCCTAGCGAATATATCAGATATAACAAAACTTGATTTGACTTTTAGAAAATGACGCCAGCTTTCTGATGTCCCTGGAAGTAGGTTTTGCATACAGGACGCCAGTCATACAGCCATATAGTTCATTTGCCCAATTTTGTTTTGTTATAGCTTATTGATTTTCCACATATCTGATATAAACAGAGCATTTTCCTTAAAAAAAAAAAATAAAGTCTTATACCCAGGCACTGTATCATTTTGCAAAAATCCGTCAGCATGCCAAATTTTTACCAGCGTTGTTCTGAAGGTGTAGGCCCAACTGGACCGAGTTCTGCTGGTTCCCTGGATTTTCCTCATAAGAGAGACAGCTTTGCGCCCTTTGTCATCAAGAGTGTTTTTGCCTCAGTGAAAAGCACTGAAAACAACAGTACATTTCGCTCTTTATTGTTCTCATATTTGGAAACACAGAGCCCAAATACAGCACCAAATGCTTTCTATGATCGACCAGCTTTTGTAACCTATTTAGGGATTCATTCTTATAATTTGAAATGCGCAATGCGCCGAAAAAAAGACAGCGACACCAAACCACTTGGACATTTGAATTTAGCAATTTTCATGAAAATTCTGTTACTATCGTCAGTACAGACACTCACAAAAGCGCATGTTCGTGGCAAACCGCACACAGCCGTTAGAAATTCAGCTAAATCAAAACG